>UCOH01004970.1:0-17158 GCA_900474275.1 Synergus japonicus
TATATATATATATATATATATATATAATATATAATAATATCAATGAAAACATAAATTAAAGTGAAAATAGATAGATGGTTATATTTAATACTACTTCAAGTCCACAAATCTATATATGTGAGAAATAAGAAATTCAATATAAAAATATATTTAAGTTAATTTGATTCCCTTTCGTGTTAAACCGCGCACGCGCTGAAACGTTTCGGTTTTGGCAGTAACTATTATTGCCAGAATAGGACCGGTAACAGCTAGGGCAGTGAAAGTTTCGGTGAACAATTTTTCGTTGTCTCACCGTAACAGTTGCGGTGCATATTAAAACCGCTGATGCTAAGGCAGGGATGGGCACTAATCACTGTAATGCCGAAAGTTATGTGTAACTAATCGGCGTTAGCAGTCGCCGTTACGGTTTACTTCTGTCCGTGTGTTCACGTTTCCTCGCTTCACCCCCACCATCGGAGTTGACTGTCCTTATTAGAGAGTTCTTGATTGAGAGAAAACTATTGGACCGTTCGGGCTGAAATTTGGATATGTTATTCTACACATATGTCGCTATCGCATGAACCAAAATAATTGAAATCCGAAAAAAAAATAAATTCAAAATGGCCGACTTGAACATTTTTCACCTTTTTTAACCGTAAATTGTTTTAAACTAACTGTGAAGTTGTATCAACTTTTGTGCTCATTCAATGAGGACTTTGCTTCCTCATAGAGGAAGCATTAAGCTTCGATATTACTTGTTCCCATTTATATTTCCAGTTATATTTGAAAAATTCATTTTTAAAAAATTAATGAAGCATTACTTTTTTATTTTTTAACGAAATACATTAATCATATAGGTCAATCGATTCGACTCGACATAAGGAATCTTCATTTTCTTTACGTCAACTCAAGATTTTGATTATTTGAAAACATAGAGCGAAAAATTAACTTTCAAAATTATAAATAAACATAACTTCCTTATTTTTTAATGAAATGCATTAATCATATAGGTCATTCGTCTCGATGAAAGGAATCTTCATTTCCCTTACACCAGCTTTAAATGTTCAATATTTGAGAAGTTATAGTGGAGAAATTAATTTTTCGAAAATTATAAAAGTACATAAAACTTTTGAAATTAAATATTTTGTTAAACCATTGCAAAAAATTCAACTAGGTGTATAGTTGAATAACTATGCAAAATTTCATCAATTTATCTCCACGCGTTTTCAAGAAATTGCTGGATCGTGACACACATACACACACACATACATACATAAATACGGTCATTTTTTCAGATCATCATATTAGATATATCGCCCTTGAAATATGTTCAAAAAAACCTTTTTTAGGAAACTGGATTTTGTCACCACTACAAAGCTTCCTCTATGAGGAAGCAAAAACGGTTAAATATTAATCAATAATTATGATTCTGGTTCTTACGATGAAGAGATATGTGTGGAATAACATATCCAAATTTCAGCTCGAACGATCCAATAGTTTTTTTGCTTCCTCATAGAGGAAGCTTTGTAGTGGTGACAAAATCCAGTTTCCTAAAAAAGTTTTTTTTGAACATATTTCAACGGCAATATATCTAATATGATGATCTGAAAAAATGACCGGATGTATGTATGTATGTATGTGTGTGTATGTGTGTCACGATCCAGCAATTTCTTGAAAACGCGTGGAGATAAATTGATGAAATTTTGCATAGTTATTCAACTATACACCTAGTTGAATTTTTTGCAATGGTTTAACAAAATATTTAATTTCAAAAGTTTTATGTACTTTTATAATTTTCGAAAAATTAATTTTTCCACTATAACTTCTCAAATATTGAACATTTAAAGCTGGTGTAAGGGAAATGAAGATTCCTTTCATCGAGACGAATGACCTATATGATTAATGCATTTCATTAAAAAATAAGGAAGTTATGTTTATTTATAATTTTGAAAGTTAATTTTTCGCTCTATGTTTTCAAATAATCAAAATCTTGAGTTGACGTAAAGAAAATGAAGATTCCTTATGTCGAGTCGAATCGATTGACCTATATGATTAATGTATTTCGTTAAAAAATAAAAAAGTAATGCTTCATTAATTTTTTAAAAATGAATTTTTCAAATATAACTGGAAATATAAATGGGAACAAGTAATATCGAAGCTTAATGCTTCCTCTATGAGGAAGCAAATCATATTTGCTTACAGGAAGCAAAGTCCTCATTGAATGAGCACAAAAGTTGATACAACTTCACAGCTAGTTTTCTGAATCATGCACGCCAGGTCGAAAAACGTTGTTTCGAGAAAAACGCATTTTAGGTTTTCGTTCTAAAATACAGGTTGATCTATTTTAATCTATAAGTATCTTCCAAAATACGTTATTTACGAAAAAATGCTTTACACAAAAGTTGACCAGGATTGAGAGGACCATTTAACTGTACCATTAATTTTGACCTTGAGTTCAATTTTCGAGGTCATTTTCCTCAAACGCGCGCCAAATGCACGTTCGGCACGATCGAGATGCTTACGTTGTTTTGCGTTTTTCGACCTGTTCTCGATATTTATGACCAAAATAACGATTAAACCAACAATTTCACATATATTTATTATAAGAATTTGCACTTTTTAGAAAATCGATTTTTCAAAGTTTTCTTTGGTACTAACTCCTTAACATTTTTCAAGAATCCGTGAAATCACATTAAATCTTTTAAAATTGAATGAAATTTCATAAAATGTCTAAAAGTTTCCCAAATTACTTAAAATCACCACAAAATATATATACTGTAAAAAATCCGTTGTAAATTTCCACTAGCAATCGATGACATAAAGATACACACGATTACTAAGGGAAATTTATGTAAATTCTGGAAAAATATGAAGGTAATGTAAAATCACACGCAGGTCGGAAAATTTCCAGTTGGTCGTTTAAGATGAATAGAATTTTACCATTTTAGTGTAAAATTGCAAGCGTAATGTAAATGGCCGAAGCCTAGAAATACTGCACATACGCATTAGAAAGTGCGGGTATTTTAAATGACATTATTTTCTTCAATTATATTAAAGAATAATTAAACGAAACTATACTTTTAATTAAATTGCACAAAGCGCACCGTACAAATAAACTTACAAACGCGGAATCACATTTTTAAAGCTATCATGAACACTTTGTCATTAAAAATATTATGATATTAGGAATCATTTCTTTAAAGAATAAGGGATCCGAATGCAATACGGAGTGAAACATTTTATTTATAAACATACAAAAAGTAAATTAATTGATTAAAATTAAGAACTGAATTTAAGAAACGAAAATAATTTTTGATACTCGTAATCTTGTACAACAGTAAAACACACCAGATTCACATTATTGAAGCGGATTACAAACTAGGAAACACTTTTTTAAAGCTATCATTAAATATACACTTTAAAATATACAAACGACTCTTTACATTATACAGGGTGTGCCACCACCTATGAATATGCCGGTACTTGGTGATAGAGGAAAAATAAAGAAACAGAAAAGTCCTCTGGCAAAATTTGATCTAGGTCTTAGTTTGGGCACAATAAACCTTCAAAGTTGGGCATAATGTACCAATCAGAAGCGAGATTTAGCAATCACTTGTTTGTCACATAGGTGTTAATATAGTGTGCGTGATGGGGGTTCACTTCAGGCGGTTACATATTCTGAGATTTACATTTTTTAAATACTAAAATTTGTAATTCCTAGTCTAATTTTAGGAATTTCTATTTTGTCAAATCCTTCTAAACTCCTTAAAATCTTTCAAAGTACTATTAAATCTATGTATTATTAATCTAATTACGTATTATTATTAATTAATTGCTAGTAATTAATTACTTTAATTACTATTAATTATTATTAATTCATAATTACTATTAATTAAATTATTCTAAGTACTATTAAATCTAATTACTACTATTAAATTTCATTTAAACATTCAAAATATCTAAAAATCCAATGGAATTTTGTGATATCACTTCAAATACCTCAAAAGTTTTAAAAATCACATAAAATTCCACGACATATTATTTATCGTTAAACGTTTTAAGATTTTTTTAAATCCCCAGATCTCCTAAAATTGCTAAACTAGTTGTGAAATTGTATCAACTTTTGTGCTCATTTAATGAGCAATTCTTACAACCTCCTCCTCTACCGTCACCAAGCTCTCCAAATCGTTCCTCCTTCTCTTCCTCTTACACTTTTTTTTTTCAACTTACACTACTTTGTTCTCATCATCTCCTTCCTTACAAAAGAAAAACTCTTCCTCATTCTCTATTCAAACTCTTTCTTATTCTCTATCGATTCATCTAGATACAAAGAATCTTCATTTTCTTTACATCACCTTTAAATTTTAATTATTTCTAAAATTATACCTGAAAAATTAAATTTTTAAAAATACAATTAACCATAACTTTCTTGTTTCTCAATGAAATGCATTAATCATACAGGTCTCGACACAAAGAATATTTTCGCAGCACGTCTGCGGAAAGTTCGATTTTCCGTGCGTCCGTAGAATGTGGAAAGTGGCCTATTTCAGAGGATTTCACTTTACACCACTAGTGAGTGTAAAGTAGCCTAAGGAATAATGTCATGAGTCATTAAGGCCATGTATTATGTTATCCGAGCTCTACCTTACCAGCCCTGAGATTATTTATTTTTTTTTCCAACAAAAATAAATGTCAAAATTAAAGGAAGGATGATTTCCAGAAATGTTTAAAAATGAAAATGATGTTCGGAAATAAAAAAAAAAGTTTCGAAATAAAGAAAAAAGGTAATAAATTGATAAATGAGGAGTAAAAGTAATTTGGGGGGCTACGACGGACAAGTGGAGAAGCTTATTCAAATAAGCGTTAACCGATCCAACACTGTTGGTAAAAATGAAATTGGTAAATTTACTGTCGGTAAATTAGAATTGGCAAATAGGTGTAACGTCGTCTTTTGACAAAAATAACATTGTCAAAGATCTATAATCTATATATATTACTGTTTTATACATATATATATATATATATAATAACACTTTATTTCAAATAACCATTTTATAACTTTTATATCATTTTATATCTCAACTCTCCGTTGAGGATTTATATTTTCAGCCATTTTTTGTGTTACGTAATACAACAACTCATACGCATGCAAAAGTATGGTTGATTTTTAATATTTGTTGTCACATGACTTTGCATTTGTTAATATAAATGTTTATTATAGATTTTTCATCAATGATATGAATTTTTTTAAATTCTATCTTTGAAATGGCTAGAATCAATCCCCTTATTTCAACTCTCTTTTAAAAGGTTATGCACTGTGAGAGATATTTTCAAAGTCAACAGACAATATAAAAGTCGTTGGCAGTCGCTGGAACTCACGCAAATAATTCCTTTCGCCAGTTGATAGTTGGGATCTTTAAAGGTGACTCTACAAGGCACATTATTTGCCGTGCGGCACCGTGCCGCGCGGCTAGCCGCGTGCGATAACGCGTAGGTTCCCCTCTAGTGCCAATCTCAGAGCATAAAAGTAAAAGTTACTAGGAATGAATATTATTTTTGAAAATTTGACAAGTCCAATCCTTCATTTTAATTTCTATTTGTTGGAAATTCCAATTTGAAAGTTGAACACGAATTTTCCAACAACATTTCCTGCTGCACAGCCAGCAGAATTTCCATTGAAATTCCAGTTGTAAATTCAGTTGGCTTTTCATGGAAATTCCAGTTTGAAATTTTGTGGAATTGCCGTGAAAATTTCATTTCCACTTCCATTTTTGTAATTTTAAACTGTAATTTTCATATAGAATATCTGTGAAAATTATATTTTCAAGTTCCCGTTGAAAATTCCAATTTCAAAGTTGAACAGGAATTTTCAACTTAAATTTCGCCATCAGAATTTCCATTGAAATTCCAGTTGAACATTGAGTTGGCTTTTCATGAAAATTCCATTTTTAAACATTGTGGAAAATCAGTGAAAGTTTTCCTTCTATCATTTCTATAGAAATGAATTTCTAACTCGAAATTCATTTCATTAACATTGAACTGTCATTTTCAATTTGAGTTTTCAACTATAAATTCAAGTTGTAAGTTCCAATTGATAATGGTGACTGGGATTTTTAACTTGTTTTAACCTCGGAAAATGAAGATAATTTTCATTGAATTCAAGATGAAAATTATAATTCAATTTGTGACTTGAATTTTTAAACAAATGCAACAGAATATCCAATTATTTGATATTACAGTTACAACTTTTTTTTAAAATTCCTTTCACTATCCAACTGTCATTTTCCATTTGAATTTTCAACTTTAAAAATTCAGTTGTAAATTCAAATTTTAAATTTTAACAGGCATTTTTAACTTGCATTATTTCCTTTTTCCTCGGAAAGTAAATAGAATTTTCATTGAAATTCCAGTTGAATTTTTAACTTGGAATTTAAAGAAAATGACAGAGAGAATGCCTAGTTAAAGATTACCGTTGAATATTTCATTCATTAATATCCAACTTTAATTTTCGGTTTACATTTTCAACTAAAAAATTCCATTTGTAAATTATAAATGAAAATTTTAACTACGATTTTTAACTTGAATTTCCTTTTTCCTAAGAAAATGAATACAATTCCAGTTGAATCTTTAATTTGATTTTTAATGAAAATGAAAAACGTAAATAAATTTTTACACGGGTCTAATCAAATATATATTTGGGACCAATTGATTATTTTTAAAGGCGGATATTATTAAAAATAACATTAATATTATTATCACCTTAATAATTAGCATATTAGGAATGTTTTCGCCCCTACCAAAAACTTCCAAAAAATACCTCTACTACTGTAACATACGCGTTACCATCCCCACCACCAGGCCAAATTTTTCAAACGAATGTTAGAATCGGGGCGGACTTGGTACCGCGAAATTGGAGTTGTGGTGGGGATGGTAACGCGTAGGTTTGAAGTAGAGTTTACAAGTTAGCGACGCGATCAGCATTGAAAACTCTACTTCAAACCTACGCGTTACCATCCCCACCACAGCTCCAATTTCGCGCGCACTTTGGAATCGCGTCGAACTCGTACCGCGCGCTCAGCTGGAGTTGTGGTGGGGATGGTAACGCGTAGGTTTGAGTTGAGACAAATTTTTTCCGTCAACAAGGGAAAACGTATTTTCATTTAAAATAATTGTCAATATTATATGTTTGTATTTTACAAAAGTTAGTTTTAATGATAAATCTTAAGGGCATGTGATACTTTGCCGTAAGAGCAAGTTAGTGTACCCAATTATACATTCATAATAATAAATATATTTAGCTAAAAATATTTGTTATTATGAATGTATAATTAGGTAAAGTGAATTGCTCTTAAGGTAAAGTATTACATGCTCTTAAATTAGTTTAATCTGCTAAATTGCATAAACCATGGTACTGGGTTTGAGGTGAAGGGGGCAATATTCTAAATAATTTTAAAAAATTGAGATTATTATTTGAAAATAAATTCTAGCACATACCAATGCAATGTATGTTCGAACATATTACATTAAAAATAAAATGTGAAACCCTGTATACATCTTGTACATGTATTCATCATATTTTGTATGAAAAGACATATTATTTAATACCATACCATTTTTCAATCAACTGAAAATCAAAATACATCTTGAGTTGATGGAAAAGTAGTATAGGACATTTCGTTAGAACTCTTCTGGCGGGGAAAAGAACTCTCATCAGAACTCGTAGAACTCTAACAATTTTAAAAATTCAAAATTTTTTGGTATCTTTGAAGTCCTGTAGGTATTTTGATTTTCAGTTTATTTAAAAATGGTATAGGACTTTTCGACAGAACTCTTCTGGGGGGAATCAGAACTCTCATCAGAACTCCTAGAACTCTGACAATTTTCAAATTCAAAATTGTTGGGTATCTTTGAAGTCGTGTCGGTCTTTTGATTTTGAGTTAATTGAAAACTGTTCACTCCCAGAACAGTTCTGTTGAAAAGTCCTATACAACTTTTCAATCAACTGAAAATCAAAAAACCTACAGGACTTGAAAGATACATAAAAATGTTGAATTTGAAATAATTAGAGTTCTAGGAGTTCTGATTAGAGTTCTGTCCCACCCCCCAGAAGAGTTCTGTCGAAATGTTCTATACCATTTTTCAATCAACTGAAAATCAAAATACATTTTGAGTTGATCGAAAAGAAGTATAGGACTTTTCGACAGAATTCTTCTGGCGGGGAACAGAACTCTCATCAGAACTGCTAGAACTCTAACAATTTTCAAATTCAAAATTTGTGTGTATCTTTGAAGTTGTGTAGGTTTTTTGATTTTGAGCTGATCGAAAACTGTTCCCCCCCAGAAGAGTTCTATCGAAAAGTCCAATACCATTTTTTAATCAACTGAAAATCGAAAAATCTACAGGACTTCAAAGATACACAAAAATTTTGAATTTGAAATTATTAGAGTTCTAGGAGTTCTGATTAGAGTTCTGTTCTCCCTCAGAAGAGTTCTGTCGAAAATACATCTTGAGTTGATGGAAAAGTAGTATAGGACATTTCGTCAGAACTCTTCTGGCGGGGAAAAGAACTCTCATCAGAACTCGTAGAACTCTAACGATTTTCAAATTAAAAATTTTTGGGTATCTTTGAAGTCCTGTAAGTTTTTTGAGTTTGAGTTGATTGAAAAATGATATAGGACTTTTCAACAGAACTCTCATCAGAACTCCTGTAACTCTTAACGAAAAATTTCTATCAATGCAAAATTTTTCAAAATGCTGTAACTTTTTTATTTTTTAATTTTTCGAAAAATTTTTATTGTAGAACTCCAGAATTCTTCAAGCAGAAAAAGATGGCACAACGAAAACTTTGTTATCAAAATAGTGGGGGGACAGATATTTTTTTCGAAAATTTTTTTGTTTGGTAAATTCGCCAGAACTATTGCTAAAACCTATCAGGAACTCTAGAACTCGAAAGAAAATTTCGATTTTTTAATAGTGGTGGTGCAACTTCTCAAGGATAATGGCGAGGCTGAGTTTTATTTTTAATTCTGTGTTTTTGGATAATGGTTAGGAATATTAAAGTTTTGTTTGCGGCACAATGTTATGTGTCTTTCAGACTATCCAGCATAATATTTATTTTTTAGAAAAAATCAATTGGTCAACTCTCTGGACATCCTTCGAAAAGTTTTTATTAAAGAATAAAATCTATACTTACATTGCTCTAGCGTATCCTTTTTTAGACAGACTCCTTCGGGAAGTTTGAGCAAGAACGTCCACTCTTTCGTTTATTATGTGTCCCAGTCATTTAAAAAAAAATTAAGTTCTTCACAATGCATAACACAAACTAACCTTAGTTTATATAAAATACACTCACAAACACACGAAAGTTTGTGGAAATGTTCCGTAATAACTGTCGATTGATTGACAGGTCCGTGGTCCGTAAATTACCGGTGGTAACTTTCGTGAGAAAAATCACCAGAATAAAGGGTATTTACTTGTAAAGTGATACATCGAGATAATCGAATCTAGTAAGTATCATTTCTCTCACTGGCACATGACATCAGGTTCATGGGTGCAAGTGAGAAAATGTACCAATATGGCCAGTTTCTAGAAAAAAATCGACCTTCCCCCACTTTGTGTAGTGCTTTTTAGTGAACGAAGCAACCGGTCACAATAAAAAACAAACCACAATAAAAAGCACCGCGCCGTCAATACAGTGAAAAAAATAAAACACAGCGAAATGGGAAAAAGAGGTAAGTACATCATTTTTTATTTTGTAATTTTATTTTGGTATCTGCATGCATCTCATTCTTTTTTTCTTTTTTGTTATACACTCAAGGTTTTTTCGTACCTCGCTTTTGTTTGCAAACGGAAAATGTATCTTCCTCTCACAGTACAATGCGACGATGCCATGCATTTCTCTCACTCGACATTTTTCACCCAACGAAAAAAAAATCCACAGTGAGAAAAATGCTTGGTCTTGGCAAGTGTGAGGAAGATACATTTTCCGTCTGTAAGCAAGTGAGGCATGAAAGCACCTTGAATTCCAAAAAGTGTAACATGAGACTCGGCCATTTTTTCTATCGTTCTTTCTTTCTTTCTTTCTTTCTTACTTACTTACTTACTTACTTACTTTCTTTCTCATCGGGCCTTTTTTTTATTAATGAAAAATAATTTTATCATTCTCCAAACCAACTCTTACAGGTGGAAGAGGTTGTAGAGGGGGAAAAGGTGGCTCGAAATAAAAGCAAGTAGGGGATCCCCCCATTCAGCTTGCTGAGGACGCTGTTGAAAGACAGGTCCTGACAGTGGGAGTACCGGTGAGGGAGCCAGGAGTTTGGTTCCAAAATCAAATGCTGCTGCTGCAACACCAGCAACAAATGATGCATCAGGCTGCGCCTGTCAATTTCAACGCAGGTAATTATCTTTTTTTAACCTTTTTTTAATTTTTTATAATATAATTTATAATAATAATTATTATTATAATTCATAATATAATTTATTTATTATAATTTATTTAAATATTTTTTGCAGGATTTTAACAAGTTATAACATTTTTTTCTTTTTTATATTTTTATTAACTTTTTAATTAATTCATTAATTATGTATTCCACGTTGTGACGTAATAATACAAAAATGACCGTATACTGGTGCATAAACAAATGTGACAAATATATAATTAAATATTAAAAGTGCAAAACAGTGCCAAAAATAGATTAATTGTAAGGATTTACCGTGAATGTGAAGGTATTCTTGTATTATTACGTCACAACGTGAAATACCTAATTATTTTAATTAACCAAAATTAACCTTTTCACCCTTTATAGGTAATTCCATGCAAGTTGCACTGCCAACAGTGGCAGAACTGGCCGAGGCTAACCGCTAGTTGATGCAACATTGTCTGCTGCAACAACAAAGCATTGATTGTTTTTATCAGAAATTGAAGGCTTTGGAGCTGCAGTTGCAGCAGCAGCAGGGGATTCTTCTCCAGTGGACGGTTCCACCTCCTCCACCTCCACAAGATGTGGCTGTCCCACTAACCGCTGCCTCCACAACTGCAGCCTCATCATCTACAGCTTCCACGTCGGAAGCTGCAAAGTCTGAGGAAAAATCATCGACCGACACTAAAGTAAGTTCCTCATTCAATTCCGCCTTTTCTTATAAAAAAAATCCACAACTTTATTTATTCATATTACATTTTTTTATAATTTCAGGAAATAGAAACGGTCATGAGAAAAGTCCTGAAGGAGAGCGGCAGGAGTGGCCAAAATTATTATTGACGAGGAAGAGGCAGAAGAGGCTACAAGCCTTACGGCCGGTATTAATTATAATTAAAAAAAGAATGGAAAAGTTAAGGCAACGAGTTCTTCAGACGCTTTTGAGGCGCAGTTGTCTAGAGAGTGACAAACACATCTTATTAACTGCAAGTTGGGATTTTTATTTTTCAATAATGCGAATAAAGAATAATGTTTGCCACACAAGTTAGATCCACCATCTGTTCCGAGTCCGATCATCTTTGCTTCATTAAGACCTACATCTATTCATGATGTTGTCCTTGTTGGAGGTTCAACCAGAATTCCGAAGGTCCAGTCTCTTCTTCAGAACTTCTGTGGAAAACAGTTGAATTTCTCGATCAACCCTGACGAGGCTGTCGCTTATGGAGCAGCTGTTCAAGCTGTGATTTTAAGTGGAGAAGAGTTCAGAACAAGAGTTAAACTCTTCAAGATGTCCTCTTGGTTGATGTCGCAACTCGCTCCCTAGGAATTGAAACAGCTGGTGTGGTGTCATGTCTAACATCATTGAAAGAAATGCTCGCATTCCTTGCAAACAGACCCAGACCTTCACCACCTTCGCTGATAACCAACCTCGTGTTTCTATCCAAGTTTTCGAAGGAGAATGTGCGAGCGGCAGAAGCAAAGATGTTAGAATTTCGAACGACAAGGGACGTCTTTCGAGAGCTGAGATTGATAGGATGTTGTCTGAGGTCGAGAAGTACAAAGATCAAGATCGGGCACAGAGAGAAAAGGTGGAAGCTCGCAACAAATTGGAAAGCTACGTGTTTTCTCTAAAGCAAGGTGTTCAAGATAGTGGATCCAAAATTTCTGAGGCTGATAAGAATCAAGTAACCCAGATTTGCGAGGATACTGTCCGCTGGTTGGATAACAATACTCTGACTGAAAAGGAGGAATATCAACATCGACTGAGTGAAATTGAGAAGCAGTGGAACCCTATCATGACGAAATTGTATTATTTTTTTTTCCCTGCAGTTTACAATGTTTTCTTTGAGAAAGTAGATGAGATGAAAAATATTTGTATTTTTGTATTAGCAAATGTAGAGAGGATTTTCAAAATAGCTATGAGAAAATGAATGTTAAATTTAGAGTTGTGAAAGTACAATATGTATATTATATTATAATAGTATTTGTATGTTTTTGAAAATTGAATAAGATGTTAGGATTGAAAACTGAGTAGCTATAAGATTGATTTCTCGTTTTATTGAGGCTTTTTCTTTTCCATAAGACTGTATTTTTTAATGTTTTATTAATAAATCACAAATAATTTAATATTTATATTTAAGTTCTTAAGGGCATGTGTTACTTACCATATGAGCAAATTTTTAAACCCAGTTTTTTTCTTACAATTTTTACATTTTCAAAAAAAATTATAGTCAACATTTGTCAAGAACGTGAACACGAACGGCTGTTGTCTAAAATTTTTTTGAAAATGTAAAAATTATAGAAGAAAAAACCGGGTTTAAAAACTTGCTTATATGGTAAGTAACACATGCCCTTAAGTACAAATAAATCTTGTACGATGATTATTGTCTTTTTCCGTAAATATAAAATATTATTTATTTCAATTATAAAAGATATTTTGAAAGGACTTCTTATTCTTTTCTTGTGCACTATGCACAATATCAATGTTTTTATATTTGATGTAATAATCAATACAATATTCTAAATATTAAATATATACTTTTACCGACAGAGTACTTAATTTTCTCTTTGTCGATCTTCCGCGCTTGTCCACAATCGGCGCAATCCTCGTCGATAGTGTGTTGTGTGTTCTAACCTTAGAAACCTCTGATAAATTCTTGCACATATTTTTTATAATTTGTGCAAAAGCTTTTTAAAAAAAATAGACATATTTGGTACCAGACAAACGTTCCTAAGTGGTTCTACTTGTGTTTTCCAAATAGGGAGTGTGAACTTTTGCTTATTTTTATCGTAAGGCTGCAGAGAAAAATGCTCTCAGTTTTCATTTTCGTGAATTAAACTTTTTTTCAAATTTCTCACGAAACGAAGCAGACAGACGTAAGTTACCATCTTTTGTTTCATATCCCAAAGTTTGAAGATGATATATTGTTTTAAAAAAAAGTTATGTTACAGGAATTAAATTTTGATTTGGGCGAAAATAAAAATGTCGATATGGTAGGGATGGATAACATAATATATGGCCTTAAGGGCATGTGATACTTTACCATAAGAGCAATTTAGTTTATCCAATTATACATTCATAATAATAAATATTTTTAGCTAATAAGAGTCAACAAACCTTTCCCTCATGTAGACAAAGGTTTATTGACTTTTATTAGCTAAAAATATTTATTATTATGAATGAATAATGGGGTAAACTAAATTGTTCTATAAAGTTGACTAATCTAAAGATAAGACACACCTTCCTTATGCTTCCTGGGAAATTACATATAGCCCAACATTCGTTGCAAGGATTGGGAAAAACCCAGTAAAGCCCAATCAAACCATTAATATTATCAATTCGATTACATAACAAAAATCATATACATCATATATACAACAAAAATTACAAGCCGTAATTTTTATTACTCCAAACCCATTTCTTTTCGAAATTTCAGGAATTTCACTGCTGGTAATGATTTAATCAGGATATCTGCCAGTTGATTACCTGTAGGGATATAATTTAATTTTATTATATTCTTTTCAACTTGTTCTCTAGAGAAATGATATTTTATATCAATATGCTTTGATCTTTTATGACAATTCGGATTATTTGCAATGCTTATGCAACCATTATTGTCCTCATAAATTATTATTGGCTTATCAATCTTTATATTTATACTGGTTGCTAAAGCTTTAAGCCACATTGCTTCTCTGACAGCTTCAAAAAGAGCCATGTATTCAGCTTCAGTAGATGAAGCTGCTACCGACAACTGTCTTTTTGTGTTCCAACATATTATACATCGCTCGAATAACTTACATAAATAGCCTGTTGTACTTTTTCTATCTTTTTTCATCATTTCTGCCCCTATCAGAATCAACATAACTAATAAGATCATTATAATTGCTACTGACATAAGTCAATTTAATATCTATTGATCCTTTGAGATATCTAAGTACCCTTTTTAGACATTGCCATAATTCCTTATTATTTTTAGTCAAATACCTACTTAAAATATTAACTGCTGTGCTATAAGATTTTAGATAATCCTATAAGATTTTGACAAGGAGCGTAAAATTTCTCATCAGAGTTCAAAGCTGTATAGTTTAGTTTATTTTCAGTAGGCGTACCAAGGTGATTTTATTTTCACTTCTATTAACTCTAATTCCCAGAAACAGTTTAATGTCTTTTAAATCTGTCATAATAAATTACAGATTTATTAGATTCCAACAAATCTAATTTTGCTATCTTATCGGGTATCGTTTCAACCCTTTCTTTTGACGTATCTAATTTTTCATTAGATTTATGTGATTTTAATTTTACCTCAGGTACAAGGTCAGATGCATCAGTTTCACTACGGGAGTTTTCAGAATTAACCCCTTCAGATTTCATTTTCTGTCTAGATTCAAAGAAATTTGTTTCATCAAAAATAACGTCTCTCACTAAAACACATTTTTCACTTTCCACATCCCACACTTTGTAACCATTCGATTCATACCCAACTAGAATACCTTTCCAAGACTTTTCTTCAAATTTTGTTTTTCTAGTTTTATTATTAACATAAACGGTAGAACCGAAAACCTTTAAATGTTTTAATTGAGGCTTTTTACTATGCCACAATTCGTACGGTGTTTTATCTATTCTCAAAGCTTTAGTTGGTGTTAGATTTACTAAATAAGTTGCTGTAAGGACCGCTTCACCCCAAAAATACTTTTCTAACTTCGCACCAGAAATCATTGCACGAGCTTTTTCTGTTATCGTTCTAATAATTCGCTCTGAGACACCATTTAATTGAGGAGTTCGTGGAACTGTCAAATGATAGCTTATTCCTTTTTGCACACAATAATCTTTCATCTCAATTTGCCAAATATTCCCTTCCATTATCGCTACACAAATTAATGACCTTTAAATTAAAATGAGTTTCACTCTTTCCAATAAAATCTTTAAAAACTGAAAATTCATCTGATTTATATGTAATCCGATATAAAACACAATAATGAGTGAACTCGTCAACAAATAGCACAAAATAATTTTTATTATCATATATTGTAGGAGTGATTGGACCACAGACATCAAAATGAACAATAAATAGTGGTCTTTTTACATAGGTTTTATCTTTATTCTTTGCAAAAGATAACCGGGCTTTTTACCATTTATGTATGCTTCGCATAAATTATCGTTAGGTGTTATTTTATTAATTTGATCTATATCATTGATCATTTGTTTATTTTTCAATTCTAAGAATTTACTTTTTCCAATGTGGTCCAAACGCTGATGCCACAAATTATAATTGTCTCTTTCAGTACTAAAAACATTAAAATTAGAATTCAAACTATTTGTCATAGTTTTAAAATCAACAACTGTTAAATTATTCAGAGACTTACCGATCATTATAATCATACCACCTTTACTTGTTTCCACACCCTTTTGATTGAAGGTGATTGTCATCCCTTCCTGTTGCATTTTTTTAACAGAAAGTAAATGGTGAGGAACCTCCGGACTGTAGAGAACATCCTTAAGAACGCCCTTGACACCATTGTTGCTGATAACTTGGATGGTCTCCTTCTTTGTTGCGGTTATAAAAGTTCCGTTCTTCGCTACGGAAATTTTTATCGGAGGCTGCAATTCAATGAAGGTGCTAAATAGTTCTTCTTTATTGATCAGATGATCAGATGCTCCAGAATCTAGGATAAATATTTCGTTATCTCCATTTCCAAATTGATAATCTCCAATCATAAAGGCAAAACCGGAAGAATTTGCAACATTCGATGTCATTGGTTGTTGAATCATTTCAACCGCTTGAACTGTTCGTTGTCTTTCATATAGCAGTCCCTTTTTATAATGATAACAGTCCTTCTTAAAGTGTCCTTTTCTACCACAATGGTGACACGTTAAATTAGAATTAGATGTTCTCTTCTAAAATTAACTTTTAGAGAATCGTCCTTTAAAATGTCCTTTTTGTTGATTTTTATAAAACTTCGGTGTTTCAACATTTTCACTTTCGATATGAAGCACATAAGATGATGGAAGCGTCAGCAGCAAATGTGCAACTTTATCAGTTTCTTCTAATTTTGCACCTGCATTGATTAATTCGATGATTAGATCATCGAAATTTTACACGGAAAAAAATAATCCATTAGACTTTACAGAACTATTTCTATAGTCGGGGATACTTGTGAATCTTGAACGAATTTGATACGTTTTGTATAACTTTCAGTATTTAGTGTAGAACAACTCTGGGATAACTCTAGAAAAGTTCTATAAAGTTTAAATTGAAGTCTGATTTAAAAGAGTTCAGTAAAATATGTAGAGATATTCATGAAGAAATGTTAAAAAGTTTCATAGAAATCACATTTGAGATATTTAGAGTTTGTGATCAGATCATTATAAAGTCTAGATACCTCAATTCAGTCAAATGTATAGAAAAGTTCTTGAAAAAATGCTGAAAAATCTCATAGAAATTCGATTGGAGGTATTGAGAATTTGTGAATTACTTGAATTTAAGATTTATAGAACTGAGTTCTAGAAAACGAGATGCGCGGTAGTTATTTGCGCATGACGTCTCCCGCCGCCTCAACCCCCTCGGTTATTTTAATGACGCTTAACGGTTTTCACGCGCGTTCATCTTTATGTGTAAACAAAGTTTTCATAAAATTATTAAAGTGAAATATAGTGAATAAATATTGTATATTATCTGATATTATGTATTAAAATTTTTAAAGCAAAATATTTTTTATGAAACGGGTCACATAAACTTATCATACGGCTCTGCACATCTGTACCT
>UCOH01004977.1:0-17745 GCA_900474275.1 Synergus japonicus
ATATATATATATATATAAATAATAAAAAGCTGGGTGCGGCATATTTAAAACTAAAATTGAAAATAATTTGATTCTAAAATACTGAAGTAAATTTATTTATATTACCGTTGAGATCAAGAAATAGAACTGGAATGTGCGGTTCCATGCCTGAAGGGGGACTCCAATCAGCTGGTGCACCAGGTATACCTGAACCTGCTGCAGGAACTAAAACAGCGTTTCTCTCCTCGGTTAGACTGACCCATTGATCCACTAAACTTTGTTCTCTCTCCTTCTCTTGCTCAGTTTTATCTGTAATGTATGTCATTTTAATTATGGCATAATACATAATAATTTAACATTTTGAAGCTTTCTTAATTAAATAACCAATTTTCATCTGAATCTCAGAAGATTTTACCTTGCTTATTAATAAGCTTCTTTATCTGCTGATCCAGATATTGTCTTCGTCTCGTTAAAGCATCACTCCACTTTTCCCTCAATATACTGAGGTCCTCATCTTGGTAACTGTCTAGCGAAATTTGCAATCGATTCCTTCCTGAAACACTTCCCACAGCTATATTTAAAATTGACTGGCAGATTATTGGTAAAGTTCCCGAATTTTGTACTGGTTTTACTCGAACTTGAATTCTTCGTTGTTGACCTTGTCGAAGTTGGTAAATACCACCTAAAACGGAAAATATTTTATTTCCATTACTTTGAACTCATTTCGAAAATTTAATATTTAATATATATATTAAGAAAAAATCCCTTCCAACCTGTTAATGTGTCTGGTTTAACGACGACTTCCACCGGAGAATATTCTCCCTGTTCGTTTAGTTCTTGAATTTCGACCCAAAGTTCAATTTTCCTAGTCAATTCGGACCACCTATCTACTAAAGATCTTGCCTTTGCCAACTGTTTTTGTTCTACTTCCCAGCCGGGTTTGCTGCGTGTAAAGCCAGCGCTTCTGTGTCCCCAAACTTCAATACTTAATGCACCTTCTATAAAAAATTAAAAAATATTTATATAAAAATCGGTAGACAAAATAACCTTTGTCTAAGGGTGTTGGAGGTATTTAAAATTTTTCTTACCCGAACAATGTTCCATAAATTCTTCGTTAATTGGAATTATAAAGTCTTTCGTGTGATCGAATCTAAAAGTGAGAGAGTCCTTTTGACCCGTGACGCAATTAGAGTCCGGCAATTCGGTCGTTGGACAAGGTGGAACGACGATAGGTTCCGGATGTGCCCAAAACATGTATTGGCAAAATACAAAGTGACTTAAGGACAAAGGCAAACCACTTGCTTGCTTTATCGTCACCCTACATTTAATGTGACTTGATCCAGGATAATCCTCGTACTCAGAGGACCCAGAAGAGTCCGTTGAAGACTCTGAGGCTGCTTCACAGATTCGATCCGGTGGAAATTGGCCCGATATTCGACTGATCTCAACTTGAAGTCGTCCAGCGACTTCTCCTTGTTGGCTGATGATCGGCGTATGATAATCCAACCGAACGTCATGAAAAAGAACTTCCAAGAAAATATTGGCGACGCCGATTAAATTGTGATTCTCTTGTGTTTCGTAGAATGGGTCTAGTGTCTTTCCAGGCACTTCATCCTGTAAATAATTAGTCCATATTAAAATTAACAGACTTCAAAACATACTTTCAAAAAAGGGCAAACAGGCTAATTTCTTTCATGAAAATAGAGGAAAAAAATAGACAACTTTTCTTTACCTTAACGGCTGGTAACCGTTGACAAGTATTTGAATACTTTCGTTCTTCGTACATGTCCCGCATGTCGACCAACTTATTTTCTAGTTTCTCCATGGACCACACTTGGCTTCCCATATTGATCCTCTTTACTAAGATTGCAGGTTCGCTTACGAAAGCTCCACGCTGAAAAAATACACTCTTCATTTGTAAGAGTGTGCCAGAAAACAAAAGAAATGAAAATAAACTGAAAGACCATAACAATAAATTAAAATAAATTGAAAAATTATTAAATTAAAATTGAAAAAATAAAACAAAATTACAAAAACATTATGGAATCTATTTAAGGATGTTAAATTTCTGCACAGTTTTTTAAACTAATTGAAAAATTATGAATCCTTTTAAAATGCCTTGAAATATTTCAAAATCCCTTGAAATCTACTTAAATCTTTTGAAATTCTTGAAATTCTCCTGAAATTCTTTAAAATTGTATTTAATCTTTTGAAACCCATTTATTTCCATTGATTTTGTATTGCAATTTACCTTTCTATTTGGACTTAGATTATTTGGTGGTATCTGCAAGGTGACGCTGAATTTTGTCTGCTTGTCCATTTCCTCCGCCAGAAAATTTGCTTCTTGAACCAAAGCATTGGCTTTCAGGATATCTGTCTTCAACTGACCCAAGCTTCGTTTAAACATCTCGTCTCGTTCTTGTGCCCACTTTTCGACTCGCATTTGAGTCGTTGGCGTACATGCCGGAAGTTTGCCACCTTGATTACCGCGCAGCGGATCATAGGGCATGTAAGGTGCGTACGGAGTGGACGGGGATACCAAATTTCTGAGTTGCTGAAACTGACGCTCGTATTCCAGTCTTTGTTTCTCAAGAGCGACCTGAAACATTCAAAAGATAGACCACTTTAAATTTGGCTTAAATCGTAATTGAAAAGGAAATAATTGAATTTTGCGATTAGATATCAAATTCCCCGTTTCAATGAAAAAAATATTTAAATTATACATTTTTTCGCTCTATAACCACAGTTCTTTTTTTTAAAAGAACTGTGATCTCAAAAATTTGTCTCAAAAGTCTGTCTCAAATGTTAGCCCACCACCCTTAGCATAGAGATCAAAATAAATAAATCGCCAACCTGTTTGTCTTCCTCGTGTTGCTTTTCGAGTCTAGCGATCGCTCTCTGGATCGGATCATTAGATAATTCATTGAGCATAAGTTCCTCTCGGGCAAAATTATAATCGATATTTTGTGCTGGAGTTTGTGGCTCGCTGTTGAGCGCTGAAATTTTTTTTCGTTAAAGCACATCTTGTTTGAGAATTATTAAAGAGTGACAAGAACAACTAAAATAAATCAGTTATTTTTGGAAACAAACCTGTTAAACTTCTTGGGCAGTTAACTCTGAAGAAATGGTGGTTACCCCAGACGATTCTATCGCCATGAAGCAAGGGCGTTTTTTCCGTGACTTGATTGCCATTAACAAAACATCTAGCACCATTTAGAGGCGTCATGTACAAGCCGGATTCCTCTATCGTAATTACAGAATGCTCTGGTAAAATCCCCAAACCATGCAATTGAATGTCCTGATCAGTTTTTGCGGATCTACCACCAACCAAGGTTCTTTCCTGAAATAACAAGAAAAAAGATGAAATAATAAATTTTTTTGTTCTCACAAGTCATCTTTTTTTCAAAAAGTAGTTTAAAAATATGTTCATTATTGAAAATACCTTTAAGTAATACACCAGAAGTTCGTTGAGACTAGGATCGTCATTGAGATTGACTAAGTAATATTTATTTTTCTCGACTTGGATGCCGGAAGCTTGTACGCTTATACCCATTTTTTCCAGAGCCTGCTGCCTTTCGTGTTGAAGCCTCTCTGTTTTAACCAATTTTTCTTCCCAAGTCTGTGACATTTCCTTCATTAATCGCTCCGATTCCGAGAGCTTTTCCGTAATGTCTGTTCGTTGTTGAACTACCACAGACCCTTGACCCTAAAAAAGCGAAACAATTATGCTTAAAATGAAAAATTAAGAACAACAGGAGTGAGGAAGTTAAAATTAAACAAAGTTGTATAAGATTGTTCTCAGTTTACCGTTGCATGCAAAAGCATCTCCTTTAACGTCTCAACTTCTTGCCTAAGCTCGCGAATTATTCTTGCATTCGGATCCTCATTGACCACTGCATGATTCACTATTCTCTTAGCCCTGTCTGCGTAACGAAGCGTGGAAAGAGTTTCTTCGTAATTATCTGCTGCTGGTGATATCGTTGCTACCATAACGGTTTTACTATTACCACCCAGGTTATCCTGTAAATGCATTTTGTTGAAATAAAACTTTTGCTTTTAAAATATTTCTGGGGACTTCATGAGATTTTAAGAAATATTGTGGGAGTTCAAAGAATGTACAAAATTGAAATAGATTTAATGAGATCGGGAAGAATTACATCAAATTTCACAAGATTTAACCGGGATTCAAGGATTCATTAAAATTCTAAAAAATCAAAGGTTCAAACTTTAAAGTAAATTCACGAGATTTAGGGGGATATTAAATATTTTACCTTTAAGAGCCAGGTAAGAACAGAGTCTCTGTACGGAACAAATTTATCCCTATTTTTACCACCAGAATTCTGATCCGCCAGTTTAGAAATGACTAGACCCAACGTCGTTAGAGATCTGAAAGGATTAAAAATGTAAGTTCTAGAACGTGATTTTCGATTGAAATTTGATTTTAAGAGAGAAAAACTTACTTATTTATATTGCTTCCTTCCTTAAGTCTATCTCCTACAGCTCCCGTTTTCACAGCCCTCTCGCTTCCAGCCAAATCCACTAAGCTCATTCGAGACACTTTCTCACCGCTGACACCACTTTTCAAGTCTGTTAAGGTTTGTGTGAGGATGACAGAAAATACGGCATGCGATCGAGAACTCTCCGAATTCATGTTCGTTGCAGCTACTGTTCTAGATTTGTTCCCTTCTGTCATTAAATTATCGATATCCTGAAAAAAAGGAAAAATTGCTTTTTTCAATAATCAAGACTTAATAAATTATCTAATTCAAATCTGGAATTGATAAGGGCATGAGGTAATTTACCATAAGAGCAAATTTAGTTTCATACAGACGGATATAAATGACCTAATCGATAGTATTGAAAGAATTTATTGTGAATTAAAATTATGAATCAATTGTCACCACTATAAAGCTTCCTTGATAAAAAAGACTACATCATCGAAGCTTTAGAATAGAAGGGAAGTGTAAAGTCGCGTAAAAGGAAGTAATTTCATAATTACCTGAAACGAGGTCACGGCGAGTTGACTGAGGCCATCTACGTAGGGTCCTAAGACGTTGTGCTCTCGAACTTTAAGGGATTGTTTATTTGGCTTCGGGTCCAGCAAATCGTGTACTTTCTCGTTGTAGATCTCCATGTAAGAGACTTCAACTTTGTAAGACAACTCAGAGCTCTGTTGTTTGGCAATCATGTCAAAAAGGTTGTCACACAATCTGGGAATTATACCTTTGTTGTCACCGCTTCCCATCATCGTGTAGGACTTCCCGGACCCTACGTCAAAAACAATAAAGATTAGGATTCAATAAAAACGTCTAAATAGAGGGATTCTCTACAAGTGCATAATCTAATAACTAATTCTTAACTCATGTCTAGAGTTATTTAACTTTAAACTTGAACTCTTTTTAAAGTCTTGCGAGTTCTTTGAATTACTCTCTTGACTTCTTAAAATTTTTTTAATTTGATAGTAATTTTACCGGTTTGTCCATAGGCAAAGATGCAGGCGTTGTACCCTTGAAATGCATTGTCCAAAATATCTCGACCCAATGCATCGAAGACGACTTCTTGACTCGCAAACTTTTCCAAACTTGGGTCCAACGAGAAAAAGCAGTGATCGAATGCGAATGTCTTTGGCTTGTTTCTAAGAAAGAAAAAAGACAAGTTTATTAATTTATTACAAAATTTTTAGGCTTCTTTAGAAAAACTTGAAATCTCCTGATAATCCCTAAACTGTTCTTTTGGATTCTTTTGAAACCCCTTAAAATGAAAAGCGTAATTCAATAGCAAGAGATGATTTAACTACATTCCACGTGCACAAATTCCACGTTTAAATCGATATACATAGTTTCTAGCGTTTTATCTAGTCGACCATAATATAAGAGGAAATGAAAGCTGACCATCGCGTGACTGTACCCCTAAGTTCAGAATTTCAGGGGTGTAGAGGTAGAGATATGTATGTTGATATATAATATATATTCTGGCGACAACCAAGTGACCTTTACACGCGATTTCAGTAGACCAGGCGAAACTTAATATGGTCAAGTTTTATTTTTATAAACTCGCCAAAAAAGGTTACTAATGCCAACACGATATACGAATATCGATAGAACTTAAAATTTTCTTTTAGTGTACAAATATCGCTTTAAAGTCGTAAATTTTTTTTATTATTTCAGAGTTCACAAAATAACAGGCTCCTGAAAAATGACAATTAAGTCAAATGGAAATTCGAAGAAATGAAAATTAGAGAGTAAATTGTTATTCAGTCAAATGAATGTTAGTGAAATGAAGATTTAGGAAAATGGAATTTAGCAGATATTCATACGCCTCGTAGTTTCTTTGAAGTAGTGTATGATTGATCGTTTGTAGTTGAGAAGTGATTGAATTTTGAAAATATTTCTAGTAGTCTGATGGGCGTGAAAATAGTTGAATTAAAAAGGAGAGCAGCGCAGCCAATTCCAATCGAGATTACAGACATCCCTCATACTTATTTTGTATCGTAATTTGATTAGAATTTGACTAGTCTTTCTATCAAAGGAATAGCTTTTTCACGATCTATGATTAGTGCTGTATTTTTATTCCTCATATTAACCTACATTTATTCACGTCGAGTGGGTTGATATCGCTGCGCGGCGCGGATATCTAGAGAATATCGATGTGGGGTTGCAAGTTCTAAGTATTCTGTTGTTGGAGCTTTGATAGGCTTTACTGAGCTCCACAGGGCAGAATTTTTACACGCTTAAGGGGTGAATGATTGCACTCGAAATATCTAATTATTTGTATATGCAATTTCTCATACACGTAGATAATATGACACGTGGGATGAGGAAAGGCAACTATCTACCAAATTCGCGAGATGACGTTCACGTTTGAACTTCAATATCTCCCTTAATTATAATTTCCTTAATTATATAAATTTGGGACTGATCGCTGCAGTCACAATCGTAAGAGAGAAATTCCTATCAATGCTTTGTAAATCCTTTCATAATACGAAATTCTTGTATAATTCGAAAATATGTACCAGTATTTGGAAACTTGTAGAATTACTACAGAATTTCTAACAGTGTAGTTTCCATTGACCCCACCAATCATCTTGAAGCATCTCCTTGATTTTGGACTGAACCCAATTCAATCAGTCTCCCGAGGGCAACGAAACTTATCCTCACCTCCTTAGGTTTACCATCTTTTTGTATTTTTTTTGTTAGCTCTTGCTTCACTTGTTGGAATGAGAAGGGGGAGAGGATATTTGGTTGAAAGGGAGAACGCCTGTTTTGGTTGGAAAGGGAAGAAGGGTTTTGTTTTGAAAGGTTTTGGTTGGAAGAGGGAAGAGAAGTTTTGGATGAAAAGAGGAAGAGCCATTTTGACAGCAATAACAATGTAAAGCTCTGGTGGTTTGGATTCTATAATCTTAACTGTAATTCCCTTTAAAATGAGTTATTGACCTCTCTGAAAAGAGGGACCAATCTTCATTTTGAGGGGTAAAACACCCGGGTGGAGAGAGGAAGAGAGAGTTCTCTCAGCGATTTAGGATGTAATCAAAGCTTTTGGCTATTTCCGTTGCCCTATATCATTTAAGATTTAAGCTGGTAAGGCCCATCTCCTGTGGGCAATTAACAAGCAAAACGGTTTGCAAAGTGGCGCCTCTGTTCCTGTAAAGCAGTTACGTATGGCACCGTGTACTTTCAATACTTCAACGATAACCACCGAGTACTCACTCAGGTGTGGTAACCAAGTAACATTCGCTTTTCTATTTATTTAGAAAATCTTTTTTCATTTTTACTTCTTTTTTTACATGAAAAGGCTCATGTTTCATATGTTCAATCCTAAATTACCTTAAAACATGAGTTTCATTTTTGAGCTCTGGGAAATTAGCAAAATATTAGATTAGAGATGTGAGAAGCAGGTGAAAAATCGAAAAGATCCAAGGGTCGCGCGCGGCTTTTCTTTACGCATGCTCTTATAGAAAAACTATTGAGCGTCATGGTATAAAGACGCACACGTGTGCACGATCCTAGATTCGAATATGTCGAGTGAGCAACGTACTTATTTCTCGAATAATGACCCAGATCATATCACCCCGGAAGAAATTTTACTGAGGCCCAGATCAAGGCATTCAATATAGGGATGAAATACACAACCTGATTGGAAATTGGATTTTCAAATCTGGGACCCGTCGAGTCGTGTATTTTATCACCAATTGGGCCAGGTTCGAAAATTTCTAGATGGGATTCAACAATTTCAACTAATAATTGAATAAGTAAAATATAAATACCAACTAGCTATTATTATGAAATTAGGGACAAAAGCACACACGCATACGTTTATAAGTTTATTAAGCACTCTTCATAATTGAACACGTACATGTATTAAAACATTTTCTACATGATTGTAATTCAAATACTGCTTTAATAAATTATAAGCAAGAATAAATAAATAAAGAGTGAATCATGAAAGAGTATGAACTTGCTTATTTGTAGATGTGTAGATAAAAGTTCAATAATTTATGTGTCTAAATATTAGTTTTTCCTTTCGACTGAAACGTTTCCTTTCGTTAAAAAATGTTTGTTTAATTCAAACAAAAGTTGTTCGAATCAACTAAATTGTTTGAACCCATAGCAAATAAATTTTTTTTTATAAATGTAGAGTACACTTGATTAATATTGGAAAAATATCAATATCAACTTTGAGGATCTCCTTTTTCTCTCTTGACGTTTGAATTTACCTAGATAAAGTAAAAACGGTTAAATTCTCTACAAGCAACTGTGCGACTCGATTTTATAAAATTTTTTTTAGAGGATGTTGTACAACCTTTAAATCTAATCTGATTTTTTCTTATATTTAGTTTCGAAATTATTCAAAAGAATTTAAGGTAAATTCAAAAAGAATCAAAATTATAACGCATAAAATTTGGTTTACACATTTTGTCACAAAATGAAACACTTTAAATTAATCGTTATGCGTCTAATAAATAGTACAAGATCTTTGCAGAAAATACAGCTCAACTATCAACAGATTCTAATAAATTTTTTGCGAAGGATCGTTTAATTTTTTATCAACATGGTCACCTATATATGTGGTTTACTTTTCTGATGCAACGACTACAATTTTTTTCATATATAGGATCCAATGATAGACAGTCACTGCAAGGGAAAGTCAAACGTATAAAGAATGTGAAAAATGCATAATTCCAGATCATTAAGTACAGCAGGACTATTCGAGTTAGCTGAATCGAGCAACATAACAGAAAAAAAATCTATTTAAAGATAGATTAATATTTTAATTTCTCATGATTGATATCACATTAAATCCCAGTGTGGCAATTTTTTATCTAAAAGTGGATCAAAGCGTTGCACAATAGAAAAACAATTGAATTGAATTCGTAATCATGATTAATCTACAATTTTCTGAAATATAATTTAAAAATGTTTAAATTACTTTTCTTCAGCAAAGAAAAATATTTAAGTAGATGATTCAGAGGAATATGGAGCGAAAAGTAGGTCAAGAACAGGCCTTCAAATAGCAAAGGATGTTGAAGGACATTTAATTTTTATCCCAGAATATCCTGGAAGGAAATCTCGATATCCCTGGTGTATGCATCATAGATATCCTGGGATGTTCTCCGGATAATGATTAGAGATTTTAAAGTATATCGGTAATATATTCTATACTAATTTTATGTTAATTATCCTTTTTTGTAGACGTTAATTCTGATTTCTATACATATAGTCTGGAATGAAAGTTGATATGCTAAGAAGGTACATTATCCATTTTAAGTAGATATATTTTATAAATGAGAATATTTTAGAGAATGATGGTCAGATCAGAGATTAGCATTTACATAAGAAAATATTCTTCACGTGAGGAAACGTAATACTTAAACAGAGAGACAAGAACTTGAGATGTTTCTTGCGCTAATCATCTTCATACGTTTCTTCAGGCGCATATATTCAATATGCACCTTGCTTTCATAAGATGAATGAAGGAAGTTAGTTGTACAACTTGTAGCAGGTCAAACGTATAAATGATGTTATTTTGTTATTGACCAAGGCCCTATGCTTGTTTGTTGGGGCCCCGAGAAAAAGAGACATTTTGCTAATAACTGATAGTCACAATTTTTATTTGTTTCCTGTTCACCGAAATCAAGATTTCTTCTTTGTCTTATAAAATCAAGACTTTCTCCCTTGACCCCTTTTGGCCTGCCACCCTTCAACTAACTACCCGTTTCTACGTGCTCCACTTTTTAAGTTTACGTCCTGAGTCCACTTGACTCGCGAAAGTACTTGAGCCCTCACAGTCCCGAATGACCCGTTGACATATCGATCCAACAGGTCTTTGTCATTTAATAACTCAACCAAGCCGCCATCAACAAAACGATCAATATGAAGCCATCGTCCTTTCCTATATCGGATCTTACTTAAAAATAGCTTTACTTATAGTCAGACAAAATGGGAAGATTACAAACCAGAAAATCATCGAATGACCTTATCGGATACTCTACTTTTATCTATTATTTATACCAATCTATATCAATCTAAAATTCTTTCAGAATTAAAAAGAATTCACTAGAATTCAAAAAATTCCAAGGACTTGGAAAGTATTCAAATTAATTTCAAAGAATCATAAAAAAATGAAGGGCAAGTCAAGATAAATTGAAAAAAATTGAAAATAATTCAAAACATTTTCAATATTCAATTCATTATGGAATCACATTGTTTAATAAGTAGGAAGGGATTTTGATTGAAAAGAGAAAGCGTTACTTTCTGACATTACTTTTTTACGATATAGAGAGATTTTATAGTACTAAGACTTTATAAGCTTGCCTTAAGTGTACATATAAAAAGCATACAAAAATAAGACAATTGAAGGTAAAAAGAAGTTGCAATTATTCGATCGCCGAAACAGCTGAGTGTGAGTTTATTGCGTCACAGGTGACGTCACAAATCAATACATTCGTCACACGAGAATCAAATGTTGATGTTCAAGCAACCTTCATCAGGTTCGATCGAAGACCGAATTACTGCATAATTAATTGACCACTCACAGCCATTTACTTCTCATCAAGTTCTCGTTAAGTTCCTTTGGGACCAAGAAATCTTTTGAGTTTCACAGATACTCTGGCATGCATCAGGTCGCGCAAGCGCTTCTACTCTCCTGAATATTTTATGAAAATTGAGAACCATCGAGGAGAAAAGAATACCTTCTTAAATTAGGTCTCTTGCATAGAATGGTATATTGTGCAACAAGTGCAGAAAGTAGGTAATTCCAGAGGAGTATGAAGTTTGCTGTACGAGCCGGAGGCAAATTGAAGGCGAGCCGAAAACGTGCCGCAGGAGCAGGTGAGCCGAATATGAGCTGATGGCAAGTGCAGAAAATTTCAGAAGAATTATAACTTCCTATATCTGTTACCTGCTGTTACACACGATATTTTTGGTAACAGATAATTTTGCCTTGAAAATCAAACATTTCGTGCATGTATTGCAAGAAATTTTATTTTTAAATCATATTCCATTTGATGAGGAGACTGTGATATCCGTGACGACAAATTTTTAATTTGGATTCTCGAAAATTGAAATTGCCTAAACATGTCAAATCCTCAAAAGTTCAAATTCCGAAAATAAAACAAAATTGGATAAAATAGTTGTTTAAAACACTACGTCGTGTTTATTAAGTTTTCCTTTCAATTCACATAATGCAAAGATGCAAGCAATCATTTCAGTACTACATGAAAGCCCTGTTTATTTTCATCTCGTGCTTTGTCCCTTACAAATTTAACTGGCTTGTGCGAATAAGCACTCTTTTTTATGTCCCTTTCCGGCAGCCTCAAGGGGCTTTTAGAGTTTAGAATGCTTCTAGATTTCAACGAAAGAAAGTTTACTGCCTCCTGTTACACTTTTACTCCTGATATTATAAAAATCTATTATATATACAAAAAATTATATATAGGACGATACGATGGAACCAATTGTTGTTCGGGACGAGTCAATCATTTTTTTTTTTTTCGCATCTTAGGAAATTAATCGATTCATAAAAAAATTTTCTATTCAATGGTTCACTGATTCTGTTTTTCAGATTTACTGATTCTTTTTTTCAAATTCACTAATTCTGTTTCGTAGATTTATTGACAGAAGTTCGTCTGTTCTCAGAAGCACTGAGTCGTGTAAACCAGAGTTCGTCAACCTGTGGTCCCCTGGAATATGCGGCAACTTCACGGGATAACGCAGCTTTTTGAAAGAAATTGCAGGAATTGAGACTTTTATCTTACGTGATTTTTATTTGGAGGGTGTATTATTTTAAAAGTTTGACGATCTCTGGCATAAACCATACGACTAATGTACACGTTAAAAACATCCACAGGAAAAACGTTTGGCGCTCTTTTAACTTGTTTGACAGAAATACTTCAAGAATATTTCGTAAAAAGTATATTTTATAAATATTTATTAATTTTCTGCAATTGTAAGCTTAACTGTTTAAATATTATCAATGATTTTTACGTTTATATGTTTGTTTATCTAGATTTCATAAGATATTTATTATTTATTTATAATAATAGAATATAATTTTGAAAAAAATTTTGTCTATAGCCTATCATTTTTATTTTTCATAATTAATAATTTCATAATTAATAATTTAGAATTGAAAAATACTTTTCATTCAAATCCGTCATAATTATCACGGGATTATTATGGTTAAGGGTTATCATAATTGATTATACAAATTGTAAACAAGCAGATTTAATATTCTCTAAAAATTGATGTTTATGGTAATTCCAATTTGATTATTTGATTATAAATCCGCTTTGCAACAGCACGTAAAATGCTTTAATTGAAAAGAAATTAAAACTTAAAACTATAATAAAGAAAAAAATATCTAAAAAAATTCAAAAGTAAAATGTGATTTTTCCTGATGCTTCTAATTTTTAGAGATATTTTGATAACTAATAATTTTAAAAATTAGTAATACTTTTTTAAAAACTCACCGATCTATTTTGTCTATCGTTATAGGATGTTGCAAAATAGTTTGCTCTCCAGACATTTCGACGACGCATTGTGTTCCAAGTTCCAGTTCTAAAAACACGCAGAAAAAGTAGAATCATTATTTCAACATAAATAATGAATAATTAATTAACTAGCTTAATGAATACAATAGTTAAATATTTCTTCTCTGTGTAACTCTTATTTATTAAATTTATTATGATTAATATAATTATGTACAATTGATTTATTATATTTATCCTTCAAAATCATTCTAAATGTCATGTAATCGTTTCGGAATGCCTTTAAATTATTTTATATCCTTTAAAGTCTTTTTGTCTCCTAAAATCTCTTAAAATCCCTTAAAATCCCTTAAAATCAAGGACAATGTTGAGTAAATTTCTGCTAATTTTCAATAAATCTCTAATAGTCCAGAAAAAGTTTCTCCATTTGGATGCTTTCGAAATCCATCTGCGTTTACTTTCGCTCGTAATCCTTCTAACTCGAACAATTAGTTCAAGAATAAAAGCCAGCCGAGATAACGTGATATCTTGTAGTGGAAAGTAGATTTCATGGTTGGAGGAAATCTAAATTCATTTTTAGTATACTTAACCGACGAAGTTTATTCGCTCATTGAAGGATTTATAAATAAGAAAATAATTAACTGAGAAATGAAACTATAATCTAAAAAGTTACAGAAACCAATAAACAGAAAGGCTTCAGTGTTTTTCTTTTTTCCTTATCAAGTCATTTAGTATTTTTCAAAGTATAAATTGTGATCTTAAGTCACATCAGGACGTATCTTTGGATTTAGCGACGTTGTGCAGACTTTAGAATAACACGAGTTACACATTGAGAAACCTTTTGACACAATTTTTATTACAAATCACACATTTTAAATATTAGACTCTTTCTCCTCTATGAGGAATTTTGTTTTCTCAATTTTCGATAAGAAACTTCGTTTTTAATCCTTTAAAAAAGACGTTTTACAACCTATTCAGGACAATGGACATTTTGGTGACGTCTGTTCATATTTAAATCCACGAAATGTTTGAAGAATATTTAAATTTAATAAAGTTCTTCAAGAAACGTAAAGATCCTCTTTTCAGAAAAGAAAGTAAATTTGAAGATTTTAAACAAAGACCAAACTTTGACTGTCACTTTTTTAGCAATTCCATTATTTCATTCAATTATAAAAACGATAATGACAAAATTTAACACATTCATTAAAAAAAGTCCTATTTTAAAGCTCATAAGAAATTCAAAATGAAAATCCAGTGAAGAATGCTCCATAAGAAAAAAGTCCTGTCCTCGTGCGTTTTTTGACAGTGACAATTTCGTAACAAAGCAAGTGTCAGTGTCAAAAGACTGACAAGCAGGCACGCAGGCAAGCAGCCAGGCAAACACAAGTGGTCCAATCCCAGCAACTCGTCAAATCGAAGGTCGATTTCGACAACTAATTATTGAAATTAAATCCAAAAAAGATTGGACTGGGGACAAGGAATATAGAGAAAAAGTAGGAAAGAGCGATAAATCCTTTTATCGATAATGCCCTGATTCACTGATGTCATTCGAGTGTTTTCGTGCAACTTGCGACTCACCTCTGCGATTGAACGGTCGTACCCGCACAGCAACCTTTATCTTATCCGTGGCCATGTTTCACACCGGTAATGTGCACTGTGTATCCCGATCGCAAAACCACACGATGCAGAGAATTCACTATTTTGTTACGCACGCGGGATTCTTAAACGCTTCATTATTCTCAACCCATACTGCGAGCCGTTCACGAAACTAAACGACACTACGTCTCACCGAGCTTGTGACACACCTGACACACTTCGCCATATTGCTTATTGCTCACTTTTCGTGCTTCCATATTCTGCCGTTGACAAGCATTGGCGCTGATTGCAGGCTCTTGATTACGCGGGAAAATTTAAATACTTAAAGGGGACACTTCTCCAGAAAACATTCTCGCAAAAAAATATTGTCCAGAATATTGTATTTTGGATTATCTTTTATTTCGCTATGAAGGCAAAATGAGTGTTTATTTAATGTATGTGGCATGGAGAAATTAGTAAATAAATAAACATTTAAATTTTATTATAAAACATTTAGTGTTATATTTATCTTAAAATATATTTACATACTAATTCTTATAAATTACGATTGACCTTTGCTTTTTTTACTTTCTTTAATCGAAATAACGTAACGCTGAGCTACATTTAATGCCGGAGAGTAACCCGTAGGATAATTTGCATCCTCGAAGAGAACCTCATACTCCTCAGTTGCCGTTGTTGGCAGCTGGTTCACAACAGCTTTGTAAAAGCATGTTGTTTGGGGGTAAAGAGCCATAACTGAAATAAAAAAATAAATGAAGTGTCAAAAATCAGAGTGAAGAAGAAAACCTCCCACTAATATACCCTCTAAAAGGTCGCTCCCCACACTTTTTAATGTTTGAAAAGTTACCTATTGATTCCTTTGGAAACAATGCATTTGCATCCGTTTCTGGATTTGCTCTCATCAAAGGTAGAGGAACGACGCGTCTACGTGACAAGGTATGTCTATCCTTCTGCTCTTCATCAATGTCGTCCACTTCGTATTTATTAGTTGTGGGATTAAAGCTTACAACTTCAGCAAGTATCCAATTCTCCTCTTCCTCTGATCCCTTTACAAGAGCTGCAACCATATCGCCCATCTGTAATTCAAAATTCAATTAAATAAAATCTCGAGGTCATGACCACAATTTTATCCTATTCATATTCACAGAAAATTTGAAAATAAACAAAAAAGCTAATGAAATATGTAAATAAATGACTGAATAAATGTGTAAATCTTACCTTAGCGACATATGTCGGTTCTGCAGGAATTGCTCCACAGAGAGGTGGTGCTTTTGCTCCTACAGATTTGCCAACGTAAAGAGGAAGGGTTTGTGCTGTACTCACTACCATTTTCATCAAAGTACCTCGTCTAATAGTTTCTTTATTCCCAGCATTTCGAGCCTAAAATATTATCAAAATATCAATAGCGGTAATCAAGTAATAGTAAGAATACTTTGAAATCAACTAAGCATACTAATTGACAGAAGTTCTTACACAAATTTTATAGTAGAGTGTTTAATGTATTTAGAATCTTTTTAAAGTGCTTACACACCTGAATTCGTCGTTCATTTCTGATGAATCTTATCTCATTTATTTTTTCAAGAGCTTTTCGTAGTATTTCCTCTTCTTGTTGTGCATCTACGATTGCTGCACTGTAAATATTTTTCAACTTTTGCTGATAATAAGGAGTTACTTTATCATCTGGACTCAGCTTTTCATGTGTTTTAATAATATTGTTTAGGTTGTTTTCAGAAAAATTACGCTTTTTTTCTAATTCATGCACCAAACTGTAAATACTCTTTAATCGATCCTGAAACATAAAGGAGCAATTATAAGAGCTAAACTTTTTACATGCTTTTCACAATAATGTTTTAAAAAGGGTTGGCCTTACTGAAACTTTTCTAAAATATTGAATTTAGCTCAAAAAGTTAAAAGTTCCACCCTTAGGATTTGTAGATTTCATGTTTTTTTAGTAATTTTTAAAAGAATAAACAATTCAATTTTTCAATTTTATTTGAGCTAGGTTATGTTTGACTTTGTCAGACCTGTCCGACACAACGTGAAATCCGTGAAATCAATATTGAAATGTATGAATTAATTGTACTCTCATCTTAATTATTACTACCAATAAGAAAATTTAGGTAAAAGTTAAAATTATGTATTTACTGGAATTAAAGTTATAGTTCATTTCATCCTTTTTACTGGGGTATTAAACTAATTATTATACCTGTATTTGATGTGCAGCGGCATCCGTATTAAAAGGCATTATTAATAGTTTATGTTTATTGTTTACAGTGGTGAGAACAAAAAGGAAACAAATCCGTTGTCAAACAAACACTGTCAAATACTGTCATCTGTCACTATACACTAAATGTAAACAATTCGTCTCGATCACGCATTTGATCACAGCAGTTGCTCACAGCAACAAACTCATGTCGGGAAATTTAAACAAGAAACTCGAAAATGTGCATAAGATTGCATAATTAATATAATTTATCATTCTAATAAAGTATATTTTTTATTTATAGAATACTAATTTAATTATTCTAAATTTGGTCCAATGATTATTTCTATGAGTTACTTATTTATAATAAACGAAAAAAAAGAATTTTTTAGCGTTTTAAACAGCGCGCGAAAAGCAACCAATCAGACGCCATGCGCAATTAGATGCGCAAAGTGAGCAGTTTGAGCAAGCAGACAGCAAACTACACATATACATACCAGTGTTGCCAGACGTAGGGTAATTACCGTATTTGTACGGTAATTTTGAGCGCCGTAGGGTGTACGATTACCTTACAAAAAAGTACGGTATTTGTACGGTAATTTGGAAAAATGTAGGGTATTTTTTCCCAAGATTTTTTAACAAAACTAGCGCGGAATTACTGGGGGAAATATTCGATATGATTTGAATTGTCGCGCGGAGCGCTGTCACGTAACGATGAAGGCGGGAACTAAACCTGAATTCTTTTGGCTGGTATGGTCACGCGGGTGGAATTCCATGCAGGCGCAAAATTCAAAGCGCGAAACGAACAGCCAATGATAGAGAATCTTTGAGGAGACAGAAATTTAAAAGTTCCAATCATAGTCTTGTTATCGTTCTACAAACTATCGCTTGAATATTTATGCTATTACGAGCAAGATGGTTTCAATACAATATTCAATTAATCGATAAAATCAGCTCAAATTAGTTTTACGTAACCAAGTTC
>UCOH01004980.1:0-23259 GCA_900474275.1 Synergus japonicus
TATATATATATATATATATATATATATATTTCAAAATTAGACGATAAACCAGTACTATATTTTTCAAATGTACTTGAAACTCTGCCTTATATTACAGTTTGATTAGAGGTAACAACACACGCTAAAAGCCACATAAATAGATTCCTACTTTTGTAGCGAAAGCAACTTAATTGGAATTGCATCCATGGGAAAATGTGGTTCAGCTAGTTCGCTACTCAAAGCGACATTGAAGCGACATTAATTGAAGACTTCAATTAAATGAAGATAGGGAGATTTTTTTTGTAAAATTAGTTCGCGACACGTAATAAGTTTCACATGTTACATCCAATCGATGTTCACCAATTTTTATTTGAAAAAAAGTTATGTATGTACTTTTAGAAATTGTTATTCTGCTGAAGTTGCTTTCGGGCATATAAAATTTAGGATTAAGTTTTCGGTATGAAAGAATGAAAGTATGAAAGATGCGAAAACTAGAAATGACAAGACAATAAATTGACATAAGTGCAGGGATTACGTACGTGGACAATACATAAATTCATGGGGTAACCCATTTGTCGCGGTAGACAAAGCATCCTCACTATTATGCCGAGGAAGAGGTTGAAAGCGATACGCAAGCCGCACATTGTGCTTCATCATCGTACGTGTGAGCCTGTTATTCACGTGCGAACGTGCACGTGAAGTTTGTGCAGATTGCGTACCACCAGCTGCGTCTGGGATTTTTGCGGATTATGTACATGTAAAAATCAACGAAAAGCCACCTTCCGACTGTTTTGAACCTCATCTTTTCTTGAAACTCCCGAACCATTGGGTGAGTTATACTATATTCATATATGAAGTCTGCATTCATGGTTGAAAATATGACGACAGAATAATGACTGTATTATTCAGGAGACGTTATATGATTCACAGATTTCAGATAGTACATTTTTTTCAGTGTTTCTATCTATAATCACTGAAAAAGTCATTTCAAGTTATATTTCGCGTTATTATTATTCTTAATTATTATTTATTCTAAGTGGAAAAAAATGATCCATTTATTGGAAATTGAATTTTTAGTAATCTTCTGAAAAAGAGTGTTTACCTGTTCTACTGATTTGAAGACACGAATTAGGTTCAAACCCGCTAATTTTTGAATGTCCCTTTCCGACCAGCCTTTTGCGAGTAATTCGGCGAATAATTCAGGATATTTGCTGACATCCTCTAATCCTGTAGGTGTCCTGAAACAGAAAGCCGTTACCGCATTAATTTATATTAATTGGCTGACCTCAACAATAAATTTTGTGTTTATTATTAATCTATTTTAAAAAGAGATGATTGAGTCGAAGGCGAAATATCGTAACGCCTATTCCGCACTTCTGATTCGTCGTGAAAGTATCGATAATCACTATTCGACAATCGATACTTGCAGAATCGTAAATATTCCACACGTGAATTGAATTTAAAATTTTGAATTTGGTTTCGTTAATAATCATTTTGTCACGAGACGAAACTCGAAATAAATTGGAAATCTAGGAACGTTAACGGAATTTTTAATGATTTCATGGGAGACAATGGGATTTTCAATCTTATTGTAGAATTTTAAAGGATTTCAAGAAGTTTCTGGGAGTTTTTAGAATCTTTCACGACTTTGATTAGATTTTAATCTGACATCAAGGTACTTTTATGACTTTTAAAATATGTATTTTGTGGGATTTATATAAGGAAATTTAAAACTTTATAGGGAATTTTATTGAGGAATTTCAAAAAATTTTTAGGATATTAAAACGATTTTGGAGAATTGTATGGGATTTTAGGATATTTCGTGAAATTTTAAGGGATTTTAAAAGCTTTGTAAGAGTTTTATGAGCTTTTAAGGAATTGTAAGAGATTTCTAATAATTTGAAATGATTTGGAGAGATTTTTTGATATTTAAATGATTTTGTGAGAATTTGAAAGGATTTCATAGAATTTAATAAAATCCTTAATGATTTTAAGAAATTTTCAGAGTTGAGAAATTTCCAGAGGTTGTTACAAAGTTTTAGAGATTTTTACTAAATTTAACATGGATTTCAAGATATTAATGACTTTGAAGGTTTTTATGTGCATTTGTAACGATTTTTAAGTGTTTTTTCCGAAATTCGGAGATTTTTACGATATCAAAACGGTTTTCTGGAATTGTATGGGATTTTCAAAGAATTTCAGCGATTTCTAAGGTTTTCGTGAAATATAAGGAATTTCAAAAGGTTTGTAAGAGTTTTATTGTGTTTTAAGGAATTTTAAGATATTTTAAAAGATTTCTAAGATTCGCGAGGGATTTTATGGAATTTTCTGAGATTTCTAATAATTTTAAGTGATTTCATGGAATTAGATAAGATTTCTCTGTAATATTTTTAAGGGATATAAAAGATATAAAAAGATTTTAAAGTTTGTCATGAAATTTCAAAGGGTTTTATGGAATTTTTAGATATTTTCACAAGTTTAACATAAATTTTAAGAAATTAGAGAAATAAAATATAATAAATTATATAATCGCGTTCGTTCTTGTTATCTATATTACTCATTACACCGAACGTTACTTTTCCGATCACCTGTCTCTCATTTCTCTTGCTTTTATTTCTTCTTTTAAGATGATTTATTTTATTATGATAAATAATTTCTAAAGATTATCTTCTTAGTACACAAGGCAAAGGATATCCTCATAAGTGAGAGAGATGTCTGCTTTTTGATATTAAGCAGAGTGCATTAGGCTCCCATATATTATATAATGGTTTAGCAAGTTGACAGGAAAATCGATAAGAACCTGACATACGTTTTAGTTCAAGGGAAGATTGTCGATTTATAAAATGGATGATATCATAGAAATATACATATTTATATTTAACAAGGGCGAAACCTAATAGATACTATAATTTTTAGGGCTCTCATAAGATATATTGTTAATTGCAAATTTATAAATTAACATATTCGTTGAGAAACTTTAAATATAAAAAAAGCGGGCTTTGCAAGAACTAATGTGAATGTCTGACTACAAAGTGCTGTGACTACTTATGCCGCATCCAAACTTTTACATACTACTTAGAAGGTATTATACTAATAAATGATTTCTTGCTAATTTTTTTTTAATTCAATGAAGTTTTTTGAATTCCATTGAGATTTTTCTTACTTTTCAAAATTCGGTTGCATTCTTTTGAATTTTCTTTAGATCTTTAGATCTTTTCTTGAGCCAACCAAATTTTGGTTGATAGAATAACCAAACAGTTTTCTCAGTGTGCACGTCCCCGTATACGTGATGAGGAAGTAGGACAGAAAAGCGATGTGTGAGTGCGTGCATGATGAATTCGGTTAGTGTTTGTTTGTCAGGAAGTTAAAGAGGTAAAGGGGTGAGTTGTATTAGTTAAAGGGGTGCATACTGAAATGGCTAAACTTGGTACGACCACGTGCATTGTGAGGACAGCCTTCGCTTTGGGCTTTGGGCTTCGTGTGGAGCTTTGGGATCGGTTTTGGCTTGAGGTTTACTGAAATGGGGACTTATTCATGGCATGCCGTGACTGAAACTGGCAGTTATGTGACCGCCTGCGTTTATCGACTAGCTGTGGTTCAGCCAAATTGTCCCTATAAATAGGAACATCGAAATTGCAGTTTCGCCAGACGTTTACTGATAATAAAAAGAATCGCTTAATGTTTATTGAATTTAGTTGAATGTATCTATGTATAATTAACGAATTTCATTACACATTATCACGTTTGCAGTTTTAACTTCGCTTTACCCCAATTTCGTGGGCTCTCATAGTCTCTTGTCAGAAAGACTGGTAGTCGAGGAATTCACAAGTGCAATATCGGAGAGCATTAGATGGTTACTAGTAAGGTCAGAAGCAGGCAGGGAGAAGGGTACCGTCGGGGATAATTAATGGTAATTATTACATTAAAGTCCCGTGTCGGCCTTAGGTACCTTCTACTGCTTTTGCTGTAAAGTGAGCCTAGGTACCTAGGTACTTGCATTCAGTTCCAGCAGTAACGGCCAACCACAGCCTTAGAGTGTAATATGAATTTTAATCTCACGTAAAAGCTTATTGGCCATGTGCGCGTGTCTCTTCTCGCTTCTCGCTTCTCGCTTCTCGTTTCTCGCTTACATATCTCGCTTCTCACCCCGAGACTTGTCTCTCACTCTCTTTCTGAAATTCAGCGTCATAATGGTCTTCACCATTTCGCCAGCTTCTCTATAACCTTCTACCCTTTTCTCTCATAAACCTTTGCACAATCTACTTCCGGGTTGACCTACCTTTTCTGAAGAAATAATTAAATACAACCATCCTTCCACCGGAAGATCCGAATACGATTTCTCTCGGCATACCACCCCAATGGGATAAGAGCTTTGCGTTTCTCTTTAATATCCTATACCACCACTTCATCTCGTTTTCTCGATCTTTTTAAGAGCGTTTGGAAAAAGGGTTAACGAGAGTGGTTACGTAAGTGGATATTCGCGTGATTTTAGCTATAATATAGAGACGAATTATTTCACTGTCTTCAATTTAATAACTTTGAGACGGGAAAGCGATCAAAGGCAATGAAGAGCGAAGAGAGTTTTATGTGGAGGAAAGTAAGAGAATGACAAGTAATGGAAGTAATTAACAGAAGATAATAGTGTTTTTATGTTCTTCGGTGCTAACAATATCATTAAGGCAATTTACACCGATAGTCTTAAGGCAATTTACACCGATAGTTTTAAGGCAATTACTTTAATGAATTGTCTAACTCAGTAGTTTATATCAATTGTAAATTTTCAAGAACTAAAGCTTTATTCTGAGAGAGAAATAGGAGAGAATTTAATTTATGTGCAGTTTTAGAAAATTAATATTCGTTTAAATATATACATATATAAAATTTAAGCAACATGGAACATTAATTTACGTATATACAAGGTCTTAAGTTAGGTGTTCTCTAGGGCATGATGAAACACAGATTTCATAAGAGAACGCACTAGTCAGACTTATGCTCTTGAGAATTATGAATTTTCAGCTGATATTAATGTTATATATACATATGTTATTATTATTATTATTATTATTATTATTATTATTATTATTATTATTATTATTATTATTATTATTGAAAAGAAGACGTGCACTGTACAAAGGAAACAGATATTTTCTATTCTAAAAAGATGATTGAATCGAATTCGAAATATCGTAACGCCTATTCCGCATTCCTGATTCGTCGTGTAAGTATCGATAGTGATTTTCGATAATCGATACTTGCCAAATCGTAAATTCCGCGAAAATTGAATTTGAAACCTATTTCAAAACCTATTTATGATTTTTAAAAGATTTTGTAAAATTTACAAAGATTTCGAAGGTTTTCGTAAAAGTTTAAGGGTTTTCAAAAAATATTTCTAATTTATAAAAGATTTTGTGATATTTTTAAAGATTTCATGGAATTTGATGAAATCTTTAATGATTTTTTAAGAGATTTTAAGAGTTGAGAAATTTCTAGACGTTTCTAAAAATTTTTTAGAGATTTTCATGAATTTTAAGGGGTTTTACGGTTTTCAAGTAATTTTCACTAAATTTAAAAGAATTTTAGAATTTCTAAATAATTTTGTAGAATTTTAAGGGATTTCAGAATATTTAGTGGAATTTTAAAGGAATTTAATAGATTTTAAATGTTGTAAAATTTGGAGGAATTTTAACATATTTCAACGAATTTTATTTGGAAGGTTTTGAATAAAATTTTAAGAGATTTCGAGGAATTTTCATAGATTTTAACGTATCGCAAGGGATTTTGACGATTTCAAAATGATTTTAAGAGAATTTAACGGATTTTTATGATTTATAAGATTTTGTAGAATTTAAAAAAATTTCGAAGGTTTTCGTAAAATTTAAAAGTTTTCAATAATATTTATAATTTATAAAAGATTTTGTAAGATTTTTAAGGATTTCATGGAATTTGATGAACTCTTTACTCATTTTAAGAGATTTTAAGAAAGTTGAGAAATTTCTAGATATTGCTAGAAATTTTTAGAGATTTCGTGAAATTTTAAGGGATTTATTTAAAAGCTTTGGAAGAGTTTTATGCGGTTTTAAGGAGTTTGAAATATTATCCTGAAATTTTAAGGAATTGTATGAGATTGCTAATAATTTTAAGCGATTTTGAGGAATTTTTCTGATATTTAAATGATTTTGTAATATTTTTACGGGATATAAAAGATATAAAGAAATTTTAAATGTAACCGTAAAATTTCAAGAATTTTTCTGGGAATTTTAAGAGATTTTAAAGTTTGTCATGGAATTTGAAGATATTTCTAATACTTTTAATAGATTTTAAAGGATATATAAGGGATTTGAATTGTTATTATTGAATTTAAAAGAATCTCAAGAAGATTCTGAAAATTTTAAGAGATGTTCACGAATTTTAAGCGATTTCACAGGTTTTTAAAGGGTTCTTGGAATTTTTAGAGATTTTCACGAAGTTTAACATAAATTTTAAGAGATTAGAGAAAAAAAATATAATAAATTATGTAATATTTAAAAAGAAGATAAATTCTTTTCTTGTAGTCTATAAATAAAGTATGTTATTATCATTAGCGGGATTTCAAGTAGTATATGTCAATTTAAGTCAGCCATTCTTATACGTTTAGGTTCAATATTACTTATGTATATACACTCAACTTCCTCAATAGTAATGTTCCCAATAGTAACATGTTCCAAATAGTAAAGACATTTCGTTCCCAATAGTAAACAGAATATTTCATAATTAACACTTGATAATTATTCATAATTAAAACTTAACTACTGCACATGCGTTGCGATGGGCATCTGATTGGCTGTATTTGTATTTGATGTGACGCATGCGCAATTGATGTGAAATTTGAGGAAAGGAATTTTTATACTATTGGAAACGACTCTGGTTTCGACTTCTTTACTATAGGGGAAGTCCAGTGTATTCAAGCATATCCGCTTCATTTTTACTGATTTTACATCAGTTTCAAAAAATTCTCTTTATTCGATAAAGTAATCCGTAATATCGACAGTCATTTTTTCTATTTTCGCTTTAATCGTCGAGGCTATGGTTGCCTTTATAAAATGAAAATCTCTCAGCATCCGAACGACGCTGCAAATTTCAATTTCTTTGTAAGTAGGTTAAATCGAGTTTAAGTGTAATGTCAATGTAGGCGGAAATGTAATTTGAGATTAAATTCGACGGAAAAGAATACGCGATAAAAGGTCCAGGCTTCATTTACTTTGCGTAGACCGTGGGAAAGAGAGAAAAAAGAGAGAGAGAGATAAAAGAGAGGCTCTTAAAGGCGAGTCGATTACACTTTCCTTACATTAGTAACTATCTCGTTATCTTCGGTAATCAAAATGCCCAAGAGGTCCAGAAACGGGTAGAAATTACGTCTTGTTGAGTGAGAGGCTAAAAGTAAGTGTATTTTCAATTCTCATTCACTGGAGTGGAATAGCAGAAAAGTGGATAAGGCAGGTAGAGTGGCACCACTCAAGAGTGGCGTCAAAGTTTAATCTAACTGCAGCAAATTATTTTCTTGGCCAAATAAGACCTTCAAGACGTGTTAGGACTAAAAAGTAATGAAATTTGCTCGTCATACAGACATTTACCATTTTTATGCGAAATTCGATGTACACAACGAAATTTCTGTAAATAATAACTCTGCGTTCGATTTATTTTGAATTTGAACAGAAATGTTTTTTTTCCTTTGCAATAACATTTACATGCTTGTAATTGATTGAATGATTCCATCAGCAAGAGTTTTCGAGTGGTAATAATTGCAAATAAATTGAAAAATAATTATAAAAGTAACGACACGGCACAAGAATTTTCATCTCGGGAATTTTAATATGTATTTGTAGATATTTTATTTTATAAAAATCGAATTCGTATTAATTACACTTTGGGCTCGGTATTATAAAAATGAAAAGTGAAATAAAATTGTAGTAAAATTTGTATTTTTTGATTTCAAGAAAAGAATTCTCTTTTGGTTTCCATTTTTTTCTCTTTTCACCTCATATTTTTCTTTAAAAGCAAAAATCCGGGATCGCGTTTAGTGGCTTGGGTACTAGATAGGGGTAGGTAATGACTATGTTTATTTAATAACCGCGCGCCAAACAACTATAAAGGCCCTGATGTGCTTACACAAGACATGCTTGTTTGCATTCAGTACGAAATGCGAATTACTTTTGCGAACAAATATCGCCAAAGCTTTCAGTGGAAAACGATATTTCTTTACAATTTGATAATCTTATTATAGGAGGAATAAATGATTGAAAAGTTCTGAACGTTCAAATGAACGAATTTTTGTATTGATTGTATTTGTAACTATAAAAAATTTTTAAATATTGATTTATTTACATTAAAAATAATAAAGAATTAAATAAACTTGTAATCCTAATTGTTATTTTTAGTTGGCACAATATTTCTGGATAAAATATAATTAAAAAAAAATATTTCGTTCATTTGAACGTTCGAAACTTTATTCACATGGAGGAATAATTACTTTTAATATTTCGCTTAATATTTCATTTCAAGTTAAAAAGAACTTCGGTTGAAGAAAAATATAAAATAATATAATAATATAAAATAAATAATATAAAATAAAATAACAATTTCCAGACAAACGTTGATTCAAATCAGTAATGTTTTAATTTTTAGTGTTTAATTCGTTACTTACAAATTGATCCCATCGTATCCTGCACCAATACCCACGTGATCGATACCAGCCACTTTTCGGACATGATTGATATGCGCTGGAACAAAATTGTTTTTCTTTAATTTTAGGTAAGACAAACAGTATCGTGAAAATGATCGTATTAGCTTCAAATTGTGTGACAAATTTTGATTGAATTTGTTCTTCTTTTATATGAATAATATTCAATATTAAATTAAATTGTTCTCTCAGAGAAAGATTTATTAGTAACGAGTAATTACGTAATTTCAATCAGCATATTATAGAATGTATATATTGATAAATTATATACAATGTAAATTCATTTTCAATGTAACTTTGCCTGAATAGTTTCCCTCCAGTTCAGCATTTTCATTATTATGTGTAATACAAATTTAATATTCTGCATAGCTTGAAGCTCCTTTGAATTAAAGATGTTTGATAATGTAATGAATCTTTTGAAAAATAGTACCTATATATATGAGACTTATTACTGCAGTTTTTTTACTAATATCATAAATCTCTTTCCAACTCTTACTCTTTTACATAAATAAAGATTTTTCCGCAGTAAAAAATCCAAACTACTGAACTTTAATTACTTTTTTAAAAAACTTTCTTTCATTATATTTTAATTATTCATTCGAGGACTTGCAGCAAAGCGAAAAGTTCTTTATCAAAGATGGTTCACCTTCAAGTTAATTAATTTAAAACCAGAGTGAATTGTAATTCTTTATATTGTGCTAATTGTTGAAACTTTTATAATATGACCTCAGATCAGGAAAAACCGGAAACTCAAGGAAAACTCAAGAAAAATACAGAATTTTGTTTGTTTTTTGGGAATTTCTAGGGATTTTATCCTTGGAGAAATTTCATGATATTTTAAGATATATTTAATTTAGAGGATTTTATGGAACTTACACTCTAAAAAAAATTGTATTAACAGTGAAATTACGTTCCTTTCAAAATGCATCCTCACGGAAAAAATTATTTTCTTAGATTTTAAAACAGTATTTACTGACTTTCGGACACAAAGAAGTCAGAGAAAAGTATTATAATATTTCAGTGAATTTTATGAGATATTAGAAAAGAGTTTATTAATTCTTGTTTTTAGATTTATTAGTCTTAAAACAAGACTAAAAACTGACTTAAGACTGAAATTCAGCCTAAAAATTGATTTCAGCTGTAAACACTTTCAGTCCTTGTTTTTTTAGTATTATAATACTTTTCTCTGACTTCTCTGTGTCCGAAAGTCAATAAATACTGTTTTAAAATCTAAGAAAATAATTTTTTCCGTGCTTTGAAATTAAGCAGATTTCTTTTATCTGTCAAAAGAATCGTTTCACTGTTAAAAAAACTCAGCTGCTAAGTGCAAAACGAAAATAATTTTACCAATAAATGATTTCTTTTGACAATGAAAAGAAATCCTTTAACTATTAAAGGATTGCACTTGTAGGCTACTGGGTGAAGTGCGTCTATATATGAGTTATTATACATTGTTTTAGTTTTAGTTTCCCTATTAAAGAAAATAGTTTGACAGTAAAAGGATAACATTTGAAAGGAAAATCCTTTTACCGTGAAAGGATTTCCTCTCATAGCAATTTTGAATAAAAAATCCTTTCACGGTAAAAGGAATCGTTTAACTGTCAATAGAATATTTTTAGAGTGTAAGGTATTAAAAAAGTACTTTACTATTTTAAAATTACTATTCAGAACCTTGGAGCTTAAATATTAATAGCCAGGAAAAATGAAAAATTGCTCATGGAAAAGTGAAGACATTTTAAAAACATATTTTGACGACCACATGTTTCATTATTGAAGATTTATCTTCTAATTCTGCAATTTAATCTCCGTAATCTGCACATCCCTTCAGGTTCGTGACACACTGCCAATCATTTAACCATGCGAATGAGCATAAACGGACACACTGCGAAAATGATTATTATTCAATGATATCCGAGCGACGCGACGGACTGAATGTAGGTATATATCGATGGGATGATGTCGAACCATACTGTTCGCATAATTTTCCAACTATACATTGAAACATTATATCCAAGCATGGTCCATAATCTCGCGGTTGATCCCGTAATTTCACGATGTGACTAATCGACTGAAGTTCCGCTTCCACATCGACATTGTCGTCCCTGGGATGGAGTGCTCATTATAAAGTTTCGATCGGCGCGGGTGAACTTTAAAAGCAGTGAATAGCTTTAAAAATTTACAAAAGCCTTCTCGATGCATAAATTACATATCATGATTAATTAAATTTAAATGCGTTTACTACATGAATTTCATAAATAATTCTTGCAAAGTTGATTTATATGATTTAGAGGAAAGCTGGCGCTGTGCACTTGTAATAAATTCATGGCTATTATTTAATAATAACTAATCCTTTTATCCATTGTTTCAGAATATTGATGCTTAAAAAATGGGGATTTTAATCGACACGTGGTATGGTTCACTAAGCGCGAAGAAATTATAAGCTCACTGATGCATAAATTACTGCTGGGATAAACTGTGCGATTCACCTTGTAGATCTGAATTGAATAGAGCTTTTTTTTATTCACGGTGAGTTGACAATTATTGATAATAGTAAAGGATGTCGGCTCTGCATATTAGCTTCCATATTTCTAAAAGATTTTATTGGTCAGTTAATTAGAATAGACGAATTATTCGAAATATGTTTTAAGGACTTGTGAATTAAAGACGAAGTGGGTTTTTCAAAAAACATTGCACAAATATTTTAATTAATATGAGTATGCATTTAAAACTAGTAGATATAGGTGCCAAAATCATCGCTTTTATAGTTTAGCCTCTAAGATCCTGAGTACCAGTGCCCGCAGCTTTAAATTCTTCCTCACTCTGACTATATTTTTCTCTTGAACCAACTCTCCCAGTCTCCTCTTCAATTAGCTCTTACTCTCTACAGGTTCCGGGTTTTTACGGGCTCTGAACTACAGCCTTTTTGAGGTTTGAGGTTTTTGGGAAGAAAGGGATAAGGGTCTTTCACGAGGTAGAAAAGGGAGATTAAAAAAAGCCTGTCAGTTAAATATAACGCAAAAAAGTCTCACTTACCGGCTACGTCTTCCAGCGTTGACTTTTCACCGCAGCTGATGAAATAAGGGTAGAAGGATACCATTACTATTCCTCCGGATTGCGCCTGGAAAACATGTTTTTTGTCATCATTTTAGAGATTATTTGTAATATTTTTTAGTTGTTTTATATAGGGTCTGTTACTATTATTAGGAAAATTAATGGCTTTTTATCCCCTAACTTGAAGAAAAACCTGTCTTGTGGAAATTATGGAAAATGAGTTTAAATCCCACCTTACAATTTTCCATTTGCAAGGAAAGTTGAGCACATCTGTGGCTTGTCGTTGAAAGGATTTTAAGCCCCCATTTGCATAGGTACGAAGTTACTTCTGGACTTACCAGAAGACGTAATGCGTGGTCTGGAACATTCCTTGAGGAATTACAAAGGGCATGAGCGCTACTGTGACTAAAGATTACTGGAGCTTTCGATGTGCTCATGGCATCCAACATAGTGGGCACGGACACATGTGATAAGTCCACCATCATTCCCAGTCTATTCATCTCCTGGACGACGCTCTGAAAGACCAAAAAAAAACCCTTTTGGTAGCGACATTTATTTTTTGTAAATGAAAAGGTGATGTTCAAAAAAAAGGAAGGTAGCATGAGATTTACGTCGGCTGGCTGGCTGCATTATAAACCCATGTTACAAATCCTCTGACACTTATTGCTCAAACCACGACCTATCAGATTGAACTTTCCGCCGGAAATCCGAGTTGCTGGAAGAATTTGAATGTATTTCCGACTCTAAGTTTCAAACTTGGTCCTTTATATTGTATTCTCGAATATTTCCAAACAAGATAGTAATTTATACGAGAAAATAGGAATATGTAGTAGGTTTTTAATTCCATTTTTTGAAAATCAGATGAAGAAATAATATGGAAATGTTGAATTTCACGTGGATTTATGTCCAGCTCATTTCTTTATTATGTGAATTCAAAATATGATTCTATTTTGTCATCTAAACCATTTACAAAATGCTTTGTTTTCTCTTCAATTAAAAAATATTCCCAACGTTGTTAGCAAACATGCGATGTCTGATTTATTAATTTTTTTTCCTGCATATGCAATTCTGTTAACAGTGAGAACGACGAAAGGTGCTCGACGCTCGTTAGCAGGATGTTCGTAGTCCATTTTTTAATCTTCTCGTACTTGATTCGCTTCAGGCGAGCACAGGTCTCAAATAAACATTTTTGCAGGAGTGAAACGCGTATCTACGAAGAATATGAATATCCACTAAAAATAATTGTTCTCTCGCGAATTAACTTGATATACCTGACCAGAATATGTTGCGCTGCTTTCAAGAGAGATTTCGTGATATTTCTAGATACTTCATTTACCGAATTTCATATTCAAAACTTAACTTTTAAGGTATGCATTTATCTTCTTTTTAAATATTATATAATTTATTATATTTTATATAATCACTAATCTATTAAAATCTATATTAAACTTCGTGAAAATCTTTAAAAATTCCAAGAAACCTTTGAAAATTTGTGAAATCGCTTAAAATTCGTGAACATCTCTTAAAATTCTCAGAAATGTTCTTGAAATTTTACGGTAACATTTAAAATCTCTTTATATCTTTTATATCCCGTAAAAATATTATAAAATCATTTAAATATCAAAAAAATCTCTGGAAATCATATAAAATTATTAGAAATCTCATAAAATTCCTTAAAATTTCAGAATAGTATTTCAAATTTTTTAAAACCTCATAAAACTCTTACAAAGCTGTTAAAACCCCTAAAATTTCACGAAATATCCTAAAATTCCATACAATTCCACAAAATCGTTTTCACATCCTTAAAATCTCTTGAATTTCGTAAAAGTTACTTAAAAATCGTTAAAAATGCACATAAAAACCTTCAAAATCATTAATCTCTTGAAATCCATGTTAAAATTAGTGAAAAATTAGTTAAAATCTCTTAAAATCATTAAAGATTTCATAAAATTCCATGAAATCCTTAAAAATATTACGAAATCTTTTATAAATTAGAGATATTTTTTGAAAATTCTAAAAATCTTGTGAAATTCCTGAATAAAATTCCTTATACAGTTTTAAATTCCTTATTTAAATCCCACAAAATACATATTTTAAAAGTTATAAAAATACCTTCCAGTCCGATTGAAAACTGATCAAAGTCGTGAAAAATTCTAAAAATTCCTAGAAACTTCTTGAAATTTTTAAAAATTCTACCATAACATTTAAAATCCCATTATCTCCCATGAAATCTTTACAAATTCCATAAAATTCCATTAAAATTCCTAGATTTTCAATATACCTATTTTGAGTTTAGACTCGTAACAAAAAGATTATTAACGAAACCAAATTAAAAATTTCAAATTCAATTCACGCGGAATTTACGATGTGGCAAATATCGATTGTCGAAAATCACTGTCGATACTTACACGACGAATCAGGAGTGCGGAATAGGCGTTACGATATTTCGACTTCGACTCAATCATCTTTTTTAAGGTATACATTAATGTGTCAAGAATTTCTCAAGATTATCTTTGAAATTTTGTAGTTCTTAAGCTTTATCAAAAACTTCGCAATTCAAAGAACTATTTATAAAGTTCATCTGAGTAAATTCCAGCATTTCAAAGTGCTTTGTAAAGCGAGCGGACATTCTTCCTTAGCAATTATCTCACGCGACATTTTCTTTCTTTAGTTTGGGTGAAAAATTCCTTAGATTCTCGAGCCACTTCCATTAGTTTAATTTGCTGCAATTCACCTTGGAAGATCTCTACAAAACATGTTTTCTACAATACAGGATTCCTTATTAGTGCGAAAACTGAAGTTTTTCCCCTGCTTAGTTTCAGGAATTGAAAATGATCGACATAATGGACGAATCATTTCAGGTCGTTAATTCTCTTATTGACGACATCGCTCTCATGTAGTTGGAATTACAAGATTCGATAGGGTTTCCCATATTTCTGGTAGCTCGTTTAACAATGAGTTTTCTAAGGTGATCGAAGCACGTTGATGAACACAACGGAACGGAACGGACCTTTGAGACCAGCTGCTGCTGGCCTTATAGCTACCAAAACTTTTCTCACCTAATTAAGCGGAACAAACTCTCTCCAGCTTCCAAACTATAAAGTTCTCCCTGCGACACAAACAAACTGTCAGGAAGTTTAACTATACATAAGCGGATCAAGTTTTAAAAGTAGTTTATAAAAAATGTCTTGAGCTGAGAAACGAATACCAACCGAGAGGAGGGTAGATAAGAGGATGAGATCCTTTCCTCATATTGTACAACAATTTATACTCAAGAAAAAGAGTTGCCTTCTATTTAAAACAGTAGTTATATTTTTTTACTTTAAAAAATGTATTAACTGAAGTATTTTGATACAGTTACAACTATATCAGTAGATCAGAGCAAGTAATTTTAGCAGCGGAAGAAAGGGAAACTCGCAGAAGGGTCGTCGATGCTCTCGGCAAATATGGTGCCAGGAATAGCGTCAATCAAATCATGACGTCGTTACAGTCTAAAAAGCTTTCAGTCGTTGTCACTTATCCACTTTTCGCAGCGGTGGAAATTGATCCGTAAGAGGTAACGCCCTGCACAAATATGAGAAGAACCCGAGCGAGCTTTGGTCATTCACGAATCCTAAAACGAGTCGGGGAAATAAATTACTTGAATAATGGAGATTCAGCTCCACCGGCTTAAGACACTTCTCGCTTATTCATCAATTCATCGTGACACTCGCAGATTTTCTCCACATTATTTTTCTCATAGATATTTTTTTTATTTCCCACTTAAAAGTCCCCCCTTTGCCAAGCGAAATATTTCGCATAGCTTAACAATTTTCAATTTTAATACTGACTGAGAAAGGAGACAGCAAAATCCAGATACTTAAGTCTCTTTACGCTGTGCCTAATTCGAATCATTTTCCGCATTTCAACCTTAATTCTCAGCTCTAGAGTCATCACTTTTCAGCGAGGATTTGTTTTTTTCCCTTTGAAACTGAGAGTGTATACGAGCGCATAATTTTAACGTGATACGCTTAAAATAAAAAGACTACGCGCTTGCGTTTTATATACTGAGTCATGTTAGTGATAAAAAATCCTGGGAAGCTGTCGACTTGGAGCTTGGAGATATAATTTATGAAAATATGCTTCAAATGTTCCTCTCTCTCTTAGAATTAAGATTGGCAATCTTTCTCTTCAATGCTTAAACATGCTAATTTTATTTGAAACCCTACATTTAGGAATAGGGTCATTTAGTTTGGTCATTTTAGTTTCATATTAACATATTACATGGAAATTTTATATAAAGTTTAAAAATTTCTTAGACTTTATTGAAATATTATTATTAAAATTCTCGGGTATTTTAAATCTTAAAAATTAAACTGAACAGACATTGTGAGCTGTATGAAGAGTATTAAAATAATTAACAGCGGAAACACTTTTGAAAATGAATCGCATAAAGAGATGAAAATGAAGAAATCGTTACTTAGTCTGACAGTTAATTAACCCACAGAAAGAGTTGAATACTGAAATTAATTCACTTTTAGAGGATCATAGTCTACTCATGTCCAATAAAATGCATTGTTCTCTTTTCTAGTCCGGAAATAACTTACAATTATGAAATACACACGGAAGAAATTATGTCCGTGGCGCGGCGAATTTTGTGACATTAGATAAAATGATTTTTCATTTTTCATTGCATATTATAATAACATAAACATCAACACATTGCTTTTTCAAGAATGATAAACTTTTTCACGAGCTCTTTAAAATTGGCCCGGTATAGGATTATGAAGAATACCTACTTGCGAAAAAAAATCTATACTGGGATATAACATGGTTGAATGGTAGATAAAAAGATGCGTAAGAAAAAGATATTAATATCAGCCAAGCGAAGAAGAAAAGACGAATAAAAAGGGAATAATTGGGAAATATCTGCATATAACTGATGAAATGACAAAAGATATTATATCACAGCAGCCAACTTGAGATATTAAAAGCCAGTTGTCGTTCCTCGAGTTTAAAAAAGTTTAATCTGAAGAAGAGAAATATAAAAGTTACAATTTTTCATTCAGGCGTGGACGAAGAAAAATTGATATATTCAACGTTTTCACAAAATGAGTAACAATAATTTCGACTTATATTTGCAGATTATGATAATTTACTAAACATTGTTTTTAGTGCGTTTAGAAAGTTTGCAATTGAACCCATTTTAGACATCTTTTTTCATCAAATGCGAAATGTTCTTTATAGGACCTTTCGAATGGCAAATTAAAATGTAGTGGTTTGGATTGTCCAATAGTAGTCGAGTATTGGTGTTTTTGTAGCGGTCACTAACTTTTACCGCTGGAGTTACAACCTTTGGCATGTAGGTACAAACACCCGATATTGGCATCCAATCTCTGGAAAACAGAATGGTGCAGCTAAAACCATGGCTCGACAAAGCAAACTCATTGGATTGACCTCAATGTCAGCGGTACGTGAACATTTTTCTTGTACATTGTTTGCTTGTGAACGTATATATATATATATATATTATATATACCATATAGGAAAAAATACAACTTTTCAAACGACATTTTCCACTAGCTTTTCCTAAATTTAAAAACTAAATCAAATGTTTATTTCGTGTGTAAAAAGTTTTTTTCTAATTTAAAAAATAGTTTATTTAGTGAGTATGTTTTTGAAGCAAAGAATTGGGATTCTCTACCTTAAGTAATGTTTCGTATATCTCCAGATAGTTTTAGCCATGCACCAATTTCATTTGGCATCTCTATTCATCACTAGTGAAAAAATAGCTGTTTTTTTCCGAAGCCGAGAATCTCGTTTTCTAATTTAGTTCAGATTTGTTCATTCGATACGCCCTTCTTCCTCTTGCCCTCTCTCTTGCCTGTGAACTTAAACCGGTTTGCACTCTTTGCGATTGGATCCCGCAGACGTAATTGTTCTTCCCTATCACGTACAGATCTGAATTAGATCTGGAGCCAAGAAACTCCAAACTTATTTTACACCAATTGCTTCTAATGCACCAATCTTCACAAGCGAAGCTGAAGGGCTTCGAAAATTATCATTTTAAGTACTGAACATCGTACTCATAATGGCGAACATTATCAACCATTTTGCTCACAATCCGGCCGTAAATTTTAAAAATTTACCGATGAGAAATTCTTGAAAAAGAATCCTACTGAAACTATAAAAAACTAAATGAAAAAAAGAGCACTTGCAAAACATTTACGCGAGGAAAAGAGAATAATGAATATTCTTGGAGAGAAAAAGATAGTTCGTCAGAAAGTTTATAAATGAAACACTTTTCAATGCGAAATGTGTACTTCTTGTTTGATATACATTTGCTCTCAGTTTATGGTCCTTCGCAGAAAGAGAGTGATTTACTTTCCATTACGACTTTTTGTAGAATAGGCAATAAGTGACACTCGTGAGAAGAAATATTTTTCTGTTTCATCAAGAATTCTTTTTATATTCCTGTAGCGTCAATATAATTAGTTTTTCATCGAGAATTTATGTAAAGTCATAAAAATTAGTGAATCAATTTGAAATATGGAATATGAAACATAACATTTAATGTTGATTAAAAATCTATCAAAATATAACTGATATTCAAATAAAATTATCTTCAGCATATTTGGATGTGCAATCAGAATGTAAAAATCAAAAAAAGCGAAAATCATCGGGAAAAATGTAAATAAAGGTATAAAAATATTAATAGTAGTATAAAATTTGGAATAAAAAGTGAACTTACCTTTCCAAAATTGGAGAGGCCGCCGGTATGAGGCACTTGACCCGGTTCATCCGCCGTGCTGCAGTCTGCCCTACCGAACCAACAGGTCAGTAACTCAGTGATGACAATCGTTTGCATTAATGTAAACCGTTATGTACATGCCCTTTAATTTGACCATTATAGCATTACATCTAGTGTTAATGGAAGAGGAACCGAACAATACTATGACTATAACTATAATATTACCTCTCTGATAACATTCCCTCAAGGGAAGGTATCATTACGTATATTGTTACTCTGTTAATTTACCATATATGGTCAATTTCCTCAGAATGCTCCTTTTGAGCTAATTTATATAATTTTAACTTAATAACGACTTTAAGAGTCTTCGATCCATTATATGTACACTGTTAGAAATATATTGAAAATTCAACCATTTTTCATTCACACAAAAAAATGCCTAGTTAAGTTAACCAGAATTCTGATTATTTTAATAAGAATTGCTAGTTAAATCAACCAGAATTCTGGTTATTTTAACCAGAAAAAATAGTTAGGGTATATTTAACCCAAAATTCTAGTTAACTTAACTAGGAATTTTTTTGTGTGTTTACTGTGATTGAAAATTCAACTATTTTGTTGAAAATTCAACTACTTTTGAATGAATATTCATTCAGCTACGGTAATTGTAAAAAACTTCAACTAAAGCAATTGAAGTTTTTTTTACAGTGTATAGTTTTAATTCTTTTTGTTTAAAAGGAGATGATTAAATTTTAAACTTAGAATCTCAGCTTTAAGACGACTTGAGGAAATTAAAACTTCTTTGAAAGTTCTCGCATTATCCTAGTGAATCTCGTATTTTGCGCGATATGGAAATCGCTGGAATCCTGGAATGACAGGTTGTGATTGAATGAAGATTCGGGATTTGTATTAATTGTTAACTTCAGTAACAATGGATATATTTTAATTTTTCTGGGCTTGTTTCAAAACTGATATTCTTTTTGATTTTAGAGTCACCCTAATTAGTTTTTTTAAATGAAAAACTTGACATAATAATTTGATTCTAAAAGGAATTCTAAAAACTTAAAAGACATATAGTGTATTATAAGGCATGTACATTCGGGTTTGGTATATTATCTTAAAAATTATCGGACGAAATTGTAATTTTTGAAATGAAACTGATGTGAATAGAGTTTCGAACGTTCAAATGAACGAAATATTTTTTTCAAATTATATTTTATCCAGAAATATTGTGCCAACTAAAAATAACAATCAGGATTACAAGTTTATTTAATTCTTTATTATTTTCAATGTAAATAAATCATTATTTAAAAACTTTTTATAGTTACAAATACAATCAATACAAAAATTCGTTCATTTGAACGTTCAGAACTTTTCAATCATTGAAACTGTTGAATTGTTGCATAGTTGGAAATTTGTATTTTAATCATAAGTTTGGAAAAGCAGTCTAAAGCTCTAAGACGCTCTAAGAAACAATTTGAAGAAGCATTTACTTGTTTGATAAACATTTGAATAGACAACAAATGTTTCCGTAGTTCAGGAAGCGAAGCCATAGAAAATGGGAGATATTGTGAATTTTCTCACATTTCGTGCTGTTTCTTAATTTGGAAGAGCACTTAGAGAATTAATTCTTCAAAATGTAATACACAATTACGTCAACGAAGACGTACTTTCCTATTCTCTGTTGTAGATCTTTCTTCACCTTCACTGTCAAGATGCACAATGAGAATTTTAACTTGAGTGCCCGGCGGGAGCTCTGAAGATGCAATAGTTTTAGCTCAGCTCGTTAAAATTTTACTGCGAGCCTCGCCTTTATTGTTAAACTTGATCGATAGTTTTCATGAGAGAATTATGAAAATTTTTGTAACAATTTTTTTATGATCAAGAACAGAAAAATTCTTGGGATTTTCAAAAATTAGTATCTTTTCTACATGACTTCTATAATTAAATCTCGACTTGAAAATTATAATGCAATTTCTTCTCACTGATTGAATTGTTGTTTCTCTATCTCTATAAAAAGTAACTGTGTTAGTGACGTAATTACTGTAACTCTAACGAGTTTTTTTAATCAACTTGAAAAACACTCTTGAAATTCAAAATAATTACAATTTTATTCTTGCTGAAGTGCATGCAGTTAAATATATTTATGTATTGAGATAAATTTTGAAAATGATTTCGAATGCATTTTAATGACTGCCGCCATGGGGTTCGATACGAAGAAAATTCAATTTATCGATTGAACAAGTTTAAATGTAGTTTGAGAGGAAGTAAATTCGTTTTCCGGGTGTATGGGTAAGGCCTGAGAGAACAGCATTACCTCCGTCCTGTTTCCTCATCCCCGGGGTTGTTGTTGTTACCATTTGAGCCATAAATAATGGACACTTTTTTGATTTTACAAAATCGAAGTATCGGTTGAGTGTCCTCGGGAAAAGAAAATCGGATAACGACCAATCGCATCGAATTGCACGTATGGTATCACTGGGTTTTGATATTTGCATAGATATAGTCTCGATGTAGAGCTTGTTTGCAATTATTGTAGGATGTGAAACCGATCCCAATATGATCGCTATAGTTTCGCTTCTTTTATTAATATACGTGGGTAGAAACTTTTTCGCTGATGCCAGCTTACTCGATTACAAGATTCGATCTAATATTTTTAACAATCAACATAAATATCAGTTGTATTACTTCTTTATACATTAAAAACCATAATTTATATCTGAATCCCATCAATAATTAATTAAATTTTGTATTAAAGAGGATTCTTTCAAAATTGTTCTTAGAGTACTTTTCGTGAAAGTTTAAATAAATCTTTGATAGTCAATTAAACTACACAAATTGATTTTGTGGTCTTGAGAGAGCACTTTTTAGTTTCTTTTAAAGAAAATAAAAACTTTCTGTATCCGATACTCACCAAGGTGTATTACACGTATGAGTGAGGGTGAGATACCTCGCCCCTAACTCGTACAGCATCCGCAACACGGCGAGACTCGCTCCGACCGCATGGCCCCCTTCTACCCCTATGAGGCTTGCTAATCTACCTTCTTTATGTGCTTTTTCTATCCCTGAAATTAAAAATAATAATTTTTCACCTATTTTATCTTAAAACTCATTAGTTGGATTAAGATTATTCAAAATTTATTTTTTTTTTATTACATTAAATTCCCCTTTAGGAATTCGTATCCATGGAACCCCTCGCTTCAATCGGATTGCTTTTGCACTGCATAATTCCCCCTATCCCTTAGAATTTCTTTTATCCAACAGGATTCCTCCATTGTTTGGAATTTCTCCTATCCCTTGGGATTTTTTTATCTCATGAAATTAACTCTATTCTAAGGGAATTCACCTATTTCAGGGAATTTTTCTGTCCTCGTGAATCCTCTCTATGCCACAGGACTCCCCCTAATCCCAACTATTTTGTTTAGCGCCCAGGGCCCCCCTTTTTTTGAGTTACATGATTCTGCAAAAATAAAAAGCTAGCAATTTGAGAGGATCAGTTTCGGAATAATTTTTTATATTTGCTTTCTACCATTTTTTCAGAGGTAATATTTTGAACTCGGAAATACTGGATTAATATCAATTTCGTTTACACGGTGGATTCCACAAGTAAAAATAATGTAATTGAAAAGGTAGGATTATCGCTCATCATTTGATTAAATGTAACTGTCCCATCGATCGTGAAATATGTATATCGAGAGGCATCCATCCGAAAATGTCGAGCCAAATTATTTATGGTCATTTTACACAGATATTACTCATATTAAAAGCGAATTGTTTTCATTACTGATGTTACTTAATAAAGTATTCAATATTACTGAACAGTTCCAATATGAAAACTTTAATTTTTTATTCGAATAGGCGAATGAAGAAGTGAAAAAGAGAGAATTTTGCAGTTTCCATTTTAGGATTTTAATATCTGACGAAAATGCTTTTGCGACTTTTTTTTTTTCTTTTTTTTCCCTCTATTTTTTCATATATTCTTCAAATAAATTGACTTTTAGAGCTTTTTCTTCTATACGCCATTAATAAAAGCAAAACAGATCAAAATGGTATCCTATAAAAGAGATTTATTCTCTCACGTTTATGGAGGTATTAAATATACTACATCTACTTGAAGTTGAAAAACTAGACGATGCTTTTTCAAACAATTTGAAAAGTGCGTCTGTTACTCATAGTTAGGTATAATGTCAGGAAGTTTTTAAATAGATACTTGTTCCAGAATTATTTAGAGATTTCTATTCCCACATCCAGACTCGAAAAGTATCCGAGAATTGGATACGTATTAAAGTTGAATTACATTATCCACTTTGTGTCGAGAGAGGTTTGAAAAAAGTTATAATTGGAGGACTTTTTGAACTTTCGAACTTTATATGAATTTCAAAATTTCATTGTTTAAGCAACTCGATTAATGTTTGTGCTTATTCTTCTTCCTTTCGAATAAATCACGATTTTAATATTCTATTAAAAAGTATGGAATAGATAATCAGTAAAACAAAATTCCTTGATTTAAAACAACTTAAAAAAATTATTTTAATCGACTTATGTAAATCATTGCTTTTAGAAAAAGTTACAAAGGGTAATTTAAAAAAATTAAAACATAAAAGGATTAGTAAAGAATGACTCTGCGCAGTTTTTAATATTATAATATAATATAATTTTTAATATTATAATAATATCACGATTTTAATATTTTATCACAAAGTATCGAATAGATAATTAGTAAAAAAAAATTCCTTGATTTAAAACAACTTTAAAAAATTATTTTAATCGACTTATGTAAATCATT
>UCOH01004991.1:0-21456 GCA_900474275.1 Synergus japonicus
ATTTTATATGATAATATTTATTTGTTATGTTTTGAAAATAATTTATAATAAATCATTAAGTATTATTACTCCTACATGTATTTGAATGCTCTATGTATTTTGAATATGGCGCCAGAAGTTCTTTTAAATCGATTCAGTGATCGATCGCGATACCAGGTGGCGCTGATTGTAATGTTTGTATTTACTTTTTCCCGGAATGTTAAAACTTTAGTATTATCGCGTTTTTTAAACATTTATCGCGAGTGTTGAAGTTTCGGAGGGACTTTCCGCCTCAAATAGGGATATGTGCTTCCTGTGGGAAAAAAAATTGCCCCCCGACGTCCTTTCGGTGAGCCAGCATTCGAAAACTACGTTTTGAGGTAAGTTCTGTAGGTTAGATTACCCACCACATGAGCCTTAACGACTACTGACTACCGCTGATTGCCAGCCAGATTCCACTTTTGCTTTGCGATTTCAAACTGACTCCCGCTTACTTCCTGCTAAATACAATAGATTCCTCTTTAGCATCATGTTAATTCTCAGATTTCAGAAAAAATTCTTGGTAAGATGAGCTCGAGGTCAAAAACGAAAACAACCTAAAACTGACGTAGCTACACAAAGCAGATCACTGCGCAATATTTTCGTGCACGAGAATATTTTCACAACCGTTCGAACCTCGATTCCCTTTGACTGCACCTTGGACTGCACTTGATTCCCTTCTTAAATTCACAGATTTCCTATATAAACTAAGTTAACCAGATGATTTCATTTTAACATGAATTAAAAACCAGATTTCATTGATACCTTTTTAGATTAAAGTGATTACTAAAATTTTGTTTGATTATTTAAGACTTCACATTTTTGGTTCTTTATTACTCTGGATTCCTCCAACCAACTAAAATCAACTATTTGAGGTTATGTTTCCGTTTTATCAATGTGTGACAGACAGTCTCGTCGCCTGTCACATATTCCTATCCTTCTATCGCTAACTCTTATCAGTTCACGTCACCGAGCGGGCGGGGCGAGATTTCTACCAGGCGGCTTCCCCTACCATCCGCCGACTAGTCATTACGTAATTACAAGTGCTTAAAAGCACCGAATCGTCGCATTTTTAATCAGTTCGCTGAGGAGCAGCTCGACTGCAAATCAGTGTAACTCAACTGGTCTCTCTGCTAGCGGGCTACTACCATAGCAGAGCGACCAGGAGGCAACCTGGACGCCTTCTTCAGGGGAGATCCACTAGGAGTACGACTGGCAGGCACCCCTACAGCCGTACGCTCAGTTAAAGGATTCTTCGGCTCACACCGACCTATCCTGGATCAAACCTGGTGAAGATTTCCAGAACCTGGGGAATTTTACCATCCGAACATTCCCATCCCAAAAGGAATCATCTGATACCTGACCAGCGGGCACCCCCATGGCCAGCTATCAGATAAAGAGGGTACGTCAGCCCAAAAACCTGTATACCCCTGATTCAATCCCGTCTCTCCGTTGCAAATACCGTCCTAAAAACTCACTCCAAGTTTGACTAGCGGGCACCCCCATGGCCAACCTTGGAGATAAGGGTTGTATTGATTCTAAGGAGTCAATCCAACCTAGAGTCGTTCCTGTCTGACACCACACCTGGGGTTTTAAAAGTCGAAATAAATAAAAGTAAAGTAAAAAAATCTCCCTCGTCTTTCTCTCTCTCTGCGCACCGTTCCGTAATACTGTTTGTCAGAGAGAGAAGGACTCAGGAGATAATATCCGTCTCAACCGTCGGTGATACGTGACTTACGTTACGACGTCACTACAATATTCGTTCGCTCTAAATTACAGGTACTGGGGACAGACTAAGTTCACACACACTTACGCACCGACACCCGCTCGTTCACGCACACACAAAACTCACACCTTTATAATAAGTCATCATTCTCATTTGCTATCATTCAGTTCAAATAATTCATTTAGCTCTTAATTAGAATTGTAATTTATAGGAAGAATATAGTTTCTTTATTTTTGTTAAGAACCAATGATTAAATTATTTTTTGCCCTTAAAGCTGACCCTGGCTCGACTGAAGCGTCCGGTAGGGCAAAAATAATAGAAGTTTCCTAAAGTACAAACGTTGCTTAGGTGTCCAATAAAGGACGACAAAAACGCAACGTCACAAATAGAAATGCTTATTTTTACGTACAAATCATCCAATTTTTGTAAGAACCAACTAAACTCAACCATTTGAAGTTAGGGTAACGTGGTAAATTTTAAATACTTTTAATTTTTTTATGCCAGACTATTTCAATCGTCTTTCGTTCAAGTTTTTACAATAGATTCTCAATTGGAAACTTCAATTAAGCGTGTTTCTTTTTGACGGAAAGAGTTTTCCAGCTGCGAGAGGAGGGTGCATTCTTTTAAAATTTACTATCATGGGTTGTTTAATCCATATAATAAGGAACTAGCTTTGACATACATTAACAATCGTCCTCTAATTAAGCTCTTTTATTAATATTTCGACTTCTGAATGCAATTGTGCTAGTCTGGTTTCGACGAGGAACTCTCATGAGCATAAAAAAATTTCAAAGTATTTAAAATTTATCACTTTGGTTTCGAAAACCGAAAATAGAGCCATATCTTTGTCAGACGATTTCAATCGTCTTTCGTCCAAGTTTGTACAATAGATTCTCAATTGGAAACTTGAATTAAGCATGTTTATTTTTGACGGAAAGAGTTTTTCAGCTGCGAGAGTAGGGTGCATTCTTTTAAAATTTAATATCATGGATTGTTTAATCCGAAAATAAGGAGCAAGCTTTGACATACATTCACAATCGTGAAATTTGGACAATGAAAAAATTTGGTGAAAATCGAGGGGGTCTTCAGTCTGGATTTCGTGAAAATCGGGAGGTTCGAGTTTAATACTGTTTTACAAGCTGCTTGATTATATGATTCAAAATGATGGCACAGTTGATTGCAAGTGGTTCTTATAAAAATTGGACAATTTTTACGTCAAAATATAAATTTCGGTTGAGGAAACGCAAACATAAGGCTGGTGTCCCATGATTGCCTTTTACGTTGCGTAAAAGGCAATCATGGGCGAAAACACAAACATAACCTCAAATAGTTGAGTTTAGTTGGTTCTCTTAAAATGGATGATTTTTACGTAAAAATATCCATTTCCGTTAAGAAAATACAAACATAACCTGAAATAGTTGAGTTTAGTTGATTCTCATAAAAAGTGGATGCTTTTTACGTAAAAATATCTATTTCCGTTGAGAAAACACAAACATAACCTCAAATAGTTGAGTTTAGTTGGTTCGCATAAAAATGTCTGCCTTTATTAATACATTGTTCTTTTTCATTTCAAATATTCTTATTAGAATTTATATTTCCCCTGCAACGCCTTCTGATTCTGTTCTTTACCAATACTTATACATTCATTATATCACTTTTTCACTATGAGTTTCCCGACTTACTACTTGCTACTTCAATTCTGGATATTTGTATGGACTGGTCAGATTACGCGTGTCGCTTTGTCCCTGACCCTATGTAATCTGGATTTAAGTTCTCGAGAATTTAAGAACTCTACTCGAAACCAAAGATATTAGTACCTAGATGCGGCATAGGCCAGAAGTGGTGACGATTTTAGGTCGGGATATTTGCATTTTAGCCTATATCGAGGTGCTGTCCTCTATCTTTCCATTGTTTCCATGGAAACCGTGTCAAATCTGATGTGAATGTGAGTCATTGAGTGAGATCTTTACTAAGAGCTTCGCGAGCCAAAACTCAAAAGGCTCGCTCGCGGACTCTGCAGAGTCTCCAAACTATAGATATGAATCCGAAAGCGGTAGAACTTTAGCAATAATTAAATGCGACTTATAAAAACTAACGATGGAAAAAATGTAGATAACTAAAATTAAAAAAGTAATTAATTTTCTATAATTTTTAAATTTTCAAAATTTATTATTATATTATAATTATTATCAATTACTAAATTATTAGTACAGAAAAAATAATACATTATCTCTGATGAGAATGTCATAAATACGAAATTGACGCAAAATTAATATATTTATCATATCTATATATTTGCTAAATTATAAAATGGGAAATTAATTAAAAATTATTTGACAAAATACTGACATTATAATTTACATTTTCTGAATGTTTTTCAATCAATATTAGGTATTTTTTTGTATTTTTTATTAGTCCCAAAATTTTGACAGTCAATTTTTTTAATCCAATAGATTAAACCTTTCAAAATTAGGCATTTTGAGATTAATACAATATAACGAAACAATATATGAGGCATCGAGAGCAAAAGGAAAGTAAGTATTGTTGTATAGGTAGAGTGTGACATAAAAATCAGAGAAGCAAAATAAATACACGTTTAATTTTAGTGGTAAAGCGATACAAAAGTGAGTTGGAGGAAAAGAGACGGACAGAGTAAAGTTGGAGGGAAAGAGGGACATATCTTCTTCCAGACAATCATTTTTCGACTCAACTCTATCATAAATAATTGATTTGAACAATTAAAAATATAAGTACTGCTTTCTCTTTTTTCCTCCAACTCAGTTTTGTACCGCTTACTTTACCACCGAAGGAGATATGTCCCTCTTTCCCTCCAACTTCACTCTGTCCGTCTTTTCCTCCAACTCAGTTTTGTACCGCTTTACCACTGAACGAAATATGTCCCTCTTTTCCACCAATTTTACTGTGTCCGCCTTTTTCTCTAACTCAGTTTTGTACCGCTTTACCACTAAAATTAAACGTGTATTTTGCTTTTCTGATTTTTATATCACAGTCTACCTATGCAACAATACTTATTTTCTTTTTGTTCTCGATGCCTCATATCGAATCTAAACAATGTTTTTTTAAATATTCAATTTTGGCAACTCATATAAAAATGCAGAAATTTTTCACTTCAAAATTTTGTAATGTTAAAAGTTACATATAAATCGACAATTTTTTCGGAATTTTACGTATAATTATACGAAACTTCAGAAAATTTTTAATTTTAAACATAATTTAACTATTTGATGATCTTTCTCTCTTTTGAAAATATATATTTAATGTAAAAAATTATGTCCTTAAATAAATGCGGTAGTCAATATATTAATAATAATGGCTTAAAAATAATTTCTTAGTGAATACTGAAATTTTATTGAATGAAACTCAGAAATCAATTTCAATATTCCAATCAATTAACTATAAGTGTACAAATTTTTAAATTCCCGAAAATGAAAATTTAAAACTTTATAAAATCGTTTAATTAATAATTAAGGTTGTTGGAGCCAAGTTCTAATCTAAAAGTTCAATTTCTTCATTTCCTCAACGAATATAAAATTTGGAATTTTTTTCCTCTGCAGAATTAATCAATTTTTAACTAGAATTATGCGTACAAAGCGAGAAAATATATAAATCAAGTATTTTTTAGGGAAAATGAAAATATTCAATTTTGAAGTTAGATTTTGAATTCCTAGTTTTATGCAAAAAGTATAGAAATTAAATATTTTTTCGCTCTGTACGCAGTATTAAATTTAAAAAAAGATTAGTGCTACAGAGTGAAAAAATATTTATTTATAATTTTCGTTGAGTAAAATGGAGAATTGAATTTTATTGAAATTAATTAGTATTTATTAAAAATATTTACCAATTAATTTGCCTTAAAAATTTTCTAATTTAATTAATTCAGAAAATTATAATTCGTTGAATTAAAAAATTATTGTATTTAAAATCGGACTTCATTTGATTGATTTATGTTTCTAAATAAGTATAAAATATCTAAGTATACAATTTTTATAATATAAAGCAAAAGTTTCTTTTCATATTGTACTCCAATTAAAAATTTTACTTTTTTTAAGTCCTGAAACTAACCAAAATTACCGAAGAAATAAATACCAATTAGACGAATTGACAAATTTATTTAAATCTAAAAATAATATTTTTATTATTTAATTTCTATACTTTTTGCATAAAACTAGGAATTCAAAATCTAACTTCAAAATTGAATATTTTCATTTATTAATTTGAATTTTATAGAATAATGAGAATATTTTTAGTTGTAAACTACAGTTTCTAAATATGTAAATTTTAAAAACTGATACAAGATAACAATTTTCAGTAAGTTAAATAAAGTCTTTGTTTTATGTTCTAATTATATTTTCACTAATTTTTCGAAGAAAATCAGATTATTAAAGATAGGAATTTCAAAAAACTAGGACTTTGCGCCATTAAAATAGGGCGGCTTACAGCGCCTCTACAGGTATGTGCTGGCGAAAGTGTAATAGTAGCTATATATATATGCAATATGCACAAACTCGACTTGTGAGTCACCTACAAGTATGTGCATGAACTAATTCCTATGCCGCATCTAGGTACTAATATCTTTGTCAAAACTTTATCAATTTCCGATGGTTATTGAGGTTTGGACCCAAAATACGGATTTTTTCGTAATCAATTGCGAAATTCTCTCTTACAGATGCATTGTTGGAAGTTATAGAATTTTCAATGATATATTCGAATTTACCGTAAATGCTGGAGTTGCGCATAAATTATAATATTCCTGGCGTGAAATTTCAATTTATCTGTCATCTCCCGTACAGCCATGTTGTCTACACCAATCAGATACCTCGATACATAAGAAACGCCCATTGGTGTAGGCACAAAAATTTCAAAGTTCGTCTATGCAATGCCCTTGAGAATTATCTACATTTAATTAAATAGGCCTACCATCATGCCTATATTACTATAGGGATCTACTGCATCGATTGCCCTCACCACTTCGACCACTATGATTTCATTAAAAACTAAACTTTTTCGACTAGACGGACCTCTGAATTTGCATTTTCATCGGCAGTGTCGGGTGTCGAATAAACACTATTTTTTAGTTTAAAACTTAAAAATAAAACTTTGTATAACTAGATTCATAAACGCTCCTTATTTTAGTACCCATTTTCGCCACCAGACATCGTTTCCCAGTTCTGCGTTACCCAATACCAGTCACAGTCGAAGTATGGAAGTTTTGGTTGAAGGTTCCACCCAGTTGTATTTCAAACTTTTAGCTCTACGTTTCTTTAGGCGTGAAGATTTAATGAAAGATAGAATCAAGATATTGGAAAATGTTATTAATTTTTTCATCCGTTACTATCGAAATGATTTCAAAAATTCAAAATAAGTCATTTCAAGTTATACAGAAAATTAAATAATAATAAAATTTAAAAATACAATAATGAAATTTATTTGTTCATTAGTATTGCAGCGTAGTTCCTATGAATTCTAAAAAAGTTGTAAAGTTTTGTAAACTTTGAAGGAATTGCAAGTGGTTTTATCTCTTTTTCAAGAACTTCAAGAGTTTTAGAGGACTTGCTAAGAATTTCATTTTTTCAAAATGAAAAGTCAATTATTTCGTTGAGAATTTATCTTTTTAATTGAAAATAAAAATATTTAGTCAAAAATTCATCTTCATGAATAAAAAATTGTAGATAATTTTATTGGTTTTTAAACATTTTTCCTTCTAAGCAGGAATTTTATTCCACAGAGTTGGTGTTAGAATTAAAACTATGAACAGCAGGTTTCGTACCGTTAAAAGAATCTTTATTGGGGCAGTGAAATACCCCACACTATCTGTGAGGGGTTAGAATATAATAAAATTGACGATTACATTTTACTATTAATATCATTAAAAATAATGATAAACATAATGAATACAGAATTTGATAATGTTCTTAGTCAGGTTCATTCAACAGTGTTTCTCTTCCACTTGTCGAGATAAGAATTATCTTAAATATTCGAAAAGTTAGTATTTTCCGTTAGGCTTAATAGGAGATTCATTACTATTAGTAGTGGTTCTGTACATATTTTTTTCTTGTTTCTCTCTTCTTCTTCCAATATTGCAGGAGGCGTCTTTTTAAATGGTCATCCAGGATTTTGTTTGCTATCTATTTGAGTACTGGCTAATCTAGACATCGCTAGTTGATACATCAATGACATATTATTAGATGACAATTGTGATAATAACCACTAAATAATCTAACTTTGTTTTCTTTGTATGTTTATATAACAAAATAACAAAATTATATAAAGCTCCAACTCGTACATAATTTCAGAATAAGGTGGAGGCCCCCTATCTCTGTGCACCTCGAAGAGGATCGGGAGTAACGGAAGAATTTCGAACTACGCCTGGATTATTTGCATTTGCCGATAAAATTATATTACTAGTTTGTCCTTGATGATAACCACTTCCAGCTGGACTGTGCCTGTGACAAATAAAAAACGAAATACATTTAAAGTTTTGCTGGGTGCAATTTTATGTTTTTCTTTATTATACGTAATTATATTCATGCAGAAAATTTTACGGATTATAAAGAATGTAAATAAGTAAAATTAAATATAAACGGATTCTGAAATTTTTTAAGGATATTTAGGAAATTCTGTAGCATTTCAAATGATTGAATCCTAATTTTAAGACTTTTAGAAATTTAAAAATAATTGTTACAATTTTTAGATATTAAAATATATTTTAAATTAATTTGGAGGGATTTAAACAGTTTTTTTAGAGAATTACAGAAGATTTCTAGGTCATTTGTTAACTTTTGTGAAATTTTAAGGAATTTCAAGAGATTTTTGGAATTTTAAAAGTATATTGAGGTAGATTAAGAAATACCAACAGATTATTAGGAATTTTATGGAATTTAAAGGGATTTTAAGAGACTTCCAATATCAATATTAAAGCTTTAAGGGAAACTGTAAAATATTTACTCATGAAAGTTTAAGAGAAAACTCAAAGATTGTACTAGAAAATTGAACTATATGTAACGCGTGATGCAAGAAAAGGAACCTTAGGGTTAAAAAAATCGATTTTCATTTTTTTGACGTTATCAATAGTTTTTGAATCGCTCTTTCATATTAAAAAGAAAATAATTAAATTTCTATATGAAAAATTGGAATTGTTATATAAAGCTGTAAAGTGAGGAGTGAATCATCTGTTTCGATGCTTGTGTATGATCCGAGAAATCTAGCCTCTCCATTTCCACTACAACTTTCCGTTCTGTGTCCGTGTGACTTGAGAGCTTCAGGCTGGGGAAATCGACTTGGTTTGATTCAGTCAGGTGACACTTAAAACCGATAATGACGGAAATGTTGACTCATGCCCACGTGGAGCGTTGGCTGTACTTTTAGGCACTGACAAATAAAATACAAATTAGAATTAATCAAGTTTTGTGTGTTTAATTCTTTTCCTTCCTTAGGATAGTTGGATTTCCAAATCCTTCAAGTGACAATACCTGCCAATTAAACGTTGGAAGTGAGTAGATTCCACAGAATCCATTTCAATAAATTCGAAACTACGCGCCGTTTCCAATCAAGGCGCGTCACGCTCGGCACTTCAATGCAGACTGTCAAGGAACGCTCGGGGGGACGCAGAATCAGCCAAGCGTGAGAAGTGCCGTGGATCGGAGTGCTCTTAATCGGTAGATGAGTGTACGCAAGGTTTTTGGGTGGATTCAAAACTCACGGTTCCTTACAGAAGGGGGTACGTGGGTCAAAATACCAAAAAACAGCCTTATATAATTTAGGACGGCCCCTAACGACGCAAAAAGAAATATACATTTTTATAATTTAAATTTCAACCATCATTATACATGTCCAAAAAATTTAATTTATTTGAAATTTACTCTTTTCATAGTTTATGATATTTACATTTTTGTAGAATTATTACTTATTGGTATTCTGTGAGAAGTTTATTCCTATTAGGAGTTTCAAAAAATCGATTTTTACATTCTCATCAGAGAGAATGTATTAGATTTGTGTAAAATTTAACCCCCACCCCCCCCAGTTTTCATCAAATGTCCACGTTTTGGGACCCCCTGAACCCGAAAAACATGTTTTTACGAATTGAATTTCTTACAAGGGTTTCACAAAATATTTAATTTTAAAAGTTTTATGTACTTTTATGATTTTCGTAAAATTCATTTTTCCACTATAACTCCTCAAATATTGAAAATTTAAAGCTGATGTAAGGAAAATGAAGATTCCTTTCATTGAGACGAATCGATTGACGTATATGATTAATGCATTTCATTAAAAAATAAGGAAGTTATGTTTATTTATAATTTTGAAAGTTATTTTTTCACTCTATGTTTTAAAATAATCAAAATTTTGAGTTGACGTAAAGAAAATAAATATTCTTTATGTCGAGACGAATCGATTGATCTGTATGATTAATGCATTTAATTGAGAAAGTTAAAAAAAAAAATGATTATTTAATAATTTAATATATTGATATGTTTTTAATAATCTTTTATTTTTTTTTTATAATACTATCAGATTGAAAAATAAAAAAGAGAAGAAAAAGGAAGAAGGAAAATAAATGGAAAATGTTAATCTAGGAAGAGAAGGAGAATGGACAATTTGGAGAGTATGGTGACAAGGAGAAGGGTGGACTTGGAGGGGCAGAGGGGGTGGTTGGATGAGTAGGGGTAGAGGGGTACATTTGAAGAATTTAGGGAGAGGGGGAAGAATGAACAATGCTGGAAGAGGAACAACATTTTTAAATATTAAAAATTATTATCTAAAATAAAGAAAAGAAAAATAAAGTTAAATATATAAACTTCTTATTGCTTCCTCTATGAGGAAGCAAAGTGCTCATTAAATGAGCACAAAAGTTGATATAACTTTACAGCTAGTTTAAATTTATAACTTAACTTTAGAAGTACCTACTGAATTGGAAAGATTTAATTTAGTTTAACAAAAAATAAACTTACAAACCCAGCAGATATAATACAAGTACAAATTTTAGTTTTATAAAAGGATAAAAACTGATAAAAGCACCACAAACTTTAAAATAATTAGTAAAAGCATATATTAATGAATTCTATTTTGAATTGAAACTAATTGTCATAGTGCTATCATATTTAATGATACGCGTTAACATACTACTGTAAAAAATTGTCAGTATATTTGTCCTTTTATAAAACTAAAATTTGTAATTGTATTATCTAGGTACCAGAGGTCCACGATTTCAGCCAGGTCTGGCCAGGTAATGCAGAAACTGGCTAGATTTTGGTTTATTTCTATGCTACTTTCGGACCTTGATACACAATTTGGTCATCCAATATATATAATTATAACTTTAGAGGAAAAAGTTTTTTTCGATTGGATGAAAATTTACTGAGATAGGGGAGGGGGAATTTTTCGAATTTTTTCGATTTTGTGAGGTTTCGTACTATTTCGAAGGTATTAAGCTCCTTTCCTATGGAATATACAAAATTTTGTCCCATATGTTTTTGATAGCTTTGTTCCTGGTCTATCGAATGGTTATAACCATTTTTAAAAAAATTGAAAATTTGACGGATTTTTTTTTAAATCAAAATAGTTTTGACTTTTGTAGAAAAAAGGCATGTTTTTTTTTTGTCTCAAATTAAAGTTTAAGTCTTTATCTTTCGATGCTGTATCGATGCTCGGCGGAACTTCTTCGGACTCATTTATCGTATCAATTATGAATATTTATTATTTATTAAACTGCTCTCTGCATTGTACAGAGTTGAGACTGTCATTAAAGTTTTCTAATGCCCGCATTACAGTCATTATAGGGACGTAATATTAAGGAAATAATTTTCTATCTAATAAATGTATTGTAATACGTAGAAATAGTCTTTTTCCTTAATATTACGTCCCTACACTGAGTGTAATGCAGGCATTAAAAACTTTAATGATAGTCTCAACTCTGTATAATGCAGAGAGCAGTGTACCGAAATGAAAATATCGAAAATACCATAGAAGTAATTTATTTTTAATTAAATGAGAAAGTTAAGAAGTTGCAAGCAAACAGAAAAAAGAAGGATAAGTTTAAAATAGCTTATAAATAAAATCGAACTCTACACCTAACGCAATAATGATGTACACGATGACGTATAAAAAATAGCATGAAACCTCACAAAATCGAAAAATTTCCCCTCTCCTATCTCGGTAAATTGTCATCCAATCAAAAAAAACTTTTCCCTCTAAAGTTGTACTTAGTAGGACTATACTTTACCCAAGTTTGAGTTCGATCAGACAAAGTCGAATTCTGAGGGCGGTACACTTGAGGAATAATGCCCCATATATATATATTTATTTTTATTTTAAACCGTGCCTATTTTGACTTGAAGTTTCCCATGCAAATTGCATTGGGAAAAATCACTTTAATAATTTTTCAGGGCTTAGGAAAATGTTATGGGAAAGTATAGAGGCTTATTGAGGACAATCCAACAAAGAATTTTATGTACCACACATATGGGTTTGACACCCCTAACACATCCCAACCGTGCCTTGAAAACTGCCCTTAAAACGAAAATTGTCAATTATTTTAATTGTTTAAACAAATTCCATTTGATTCAAAAATCTTTTTTTTTTCTAAAATTCAAAAATTTTCTTGCGTTATTATCGTTATGTGACATAAATTTATTTTAAAATATTTTCCAATTTTTGCCTCTACGTTTCTAACGGGGAGACAAGTATAAAATTTCACAAAGGTAGAATAAATTGTAATTATTTTTTTATAAGCCCCCAGATATGGAAGATATGTATGTTAGGTGAAATATTCTTCAAATACGTTTCAAAACGTATTCAACACTTTCGAGTTTATCTGAGGATTTATAATAAACTTAGCAAAAATCTTTCCATCGAACTTTTTTGTAATTCAATGAAATCTCAAAAATAAATGCTATTATTAATGTTGAAACAATGCAAAAGGCTTCCAGTCAAATTATATAAAACCTGATTTAGTACTTGAATAAGAAATTTATAAAAAAGCAGTTTTGAAAAAAATGGAATTTGTTTAAACAATTCTAATTTAATTAACTAATGTTAATAAATATTCCTCCAAATAAATAATAATTTTCTTTAATAAAAAAAAAGAATTTTCGAAAAAAATTATTTAAAAAAATTCAATTTGTTTAAATAATTCAAAAATAGTTAATCAATATTCCATTAAACCAATACTGATCAATTTTTATTTAACCCTTAAAAAACAACGTGGAATCGTGGAACATATACAAAAACGTGGGATCTTTACAGACCCCATTCTGTATTTTGGGCACCGGCTTTCAAGAAATACTAGGATTCAATCCGAAATACCTAGAATCAATGAAGCAACTATCCAATAAAGTTTTCCAATAGCTTAGCAATTGTTTAAAAATTTATTGAATTTGTTATAAGCAAATAAGTGAGTTCATTAAATTTTTTTAAATCATCATCGGTAGTTATTGAATGCCTAAATCTAAGAAGGAAGTAACATTTCTCTATAATTTTTGTTGGTTTCAGTAGAAAAAACTTTATTTATTTCATCATAAATACCTGATATGGCCAATTGTTTATAAAACTTGTTTGTAAAATGATAAATTATTTAATCTCCTTCATAATTAATTTAGTAGCAAAGGCTGGAGTAATACGAAAAAGAGAAGGTACTCAAAGCGGAAAGCCTTCCTGCAACCTGTACATAGCGGAAACACGTTTTTTGTTACGTTGAGGTCGCCATAGACCTCACGTTGTTGTCGAAGGGTTAAAAAATTAATTCTCAAAAAATTACTATTTAAACAAATGGAATTTGTTTAAATAATTAAAAGTTAATAAACTATTGTAGATAAATATTCCACTAGATTGATAGAAATTATTTTTAGTTAAAAAAAAAAAAACAAGAATAAAGCACTCAGAAGATCGATTTTATAAATAATTGACAGTTTTCGTTTTAAGGGTAGTTTTCAAGGCATGGTGGGGGTGTGTTAAGGGTGCCAAACCCATATGTGAGGTACATGAAATTCTTTGTTGGATAGTCCTCAATAAGCCTCTATATTTTTTCATAACATTTTCCTAAACTCTGAAAAATTATTCCAAAAACTCCAAAAAGTGATTTTTCCCCATAAAATTTACATGGGGAACTTGAAGTCAAAATAGGTGCGTGTTAAAATCAAAATTGTAAAAAATAACGTTTCTTTTTTTTCGGATTTAGAAGCGAATTGAAAGCATCGACACTCTGTAGAAAAAAAAGTATTTTTTGGCGACCCTAGTGTGGCCCCGCGAGGCCGCTCGAGATGCCTTCGATTGAAGTTATATATCTTCGAAAGTTATGTTACGATTTACTTAAAATTTTTACACAATACTTTTGAAATGTTATACTATTATAAAATGTAAAAAAAAAAATATTTTTTCAAAATTACAACAGTACCTAACCCCTTAAGAATTAATGATAATTAATAATAAATCAAATTTGTATTTTCCTCAAGCATTTAATTCAAAGTCGGCCTAAAAGTATATCCATTGCCCAACGCGGTTAATCAGTTCACTCGTTACATTTATTCTACAAGCCTTTGTAGGAGTGTCACCCGATTGGTTTGGTCGTAGTTTTCTGGAATAATTAGTTCACTCAGTTGATCTCAGCGCCTCTATACAGCCGTATTGTGTATTGATAGAAGTTCATCTGACAGAGTCAAGGAGAACTAAAGTTTGTTCTGACTCTTGTCAGATGAACTTCTATTATTAATACACAGTACGGCCGCAGAGGTTCTAAGTTCAAGTGTAGTAAACTAATGATTCCAGAAAATTCCGACATGTCTAATGGCTTTGATATGTCTCTTTATACAATTCCTTGATTAATACAGAGCGAGAAGTTGTATTCTTAAGTGGAAGTGCTGGATTCCGGAGTTTGTTCCCCACTATCTGAGTGCTTGATTCAAATCGCTTCGACGGAAAAATTTTCCTAGGTCCCTTTCCTCGCGGAATCTCACATATTAAGATAGTGGCCGGTTTGGTGGCTATGGAAATATGCAATTCCACTGAGCTCACAACGCCATTCCCGGCATTTACCTTATTGCTGAACTTGGTTGTGGAGGAACCAAAGATCCTCTGTGTTGATACTGAGATAGAGATGATCCAGTAGGTGGAGAAGGATCTGGTGGAAGGCCATTTTCTAAATTTCCCACATGACTACTGGAACTTGAATGTGGTAAGTAAGTATTATTCATTCGCGACTCTCGGTTCCCTCTAGGCATCGACGTACCAGATCCAGGTGGAACCTCCGGATGAGGAAGATTGGAGTGTGATGGATTCATTGAAGGGTGAATGTTGTTCACTGTAATTTTAAAAGACTCGATTCATTTCAAATGGTTTAATGTATCGATAATTGATAAGCGAGTAAAATCAACATGTCCAACAAAATTCAGCATAATAAATCAATTGTATAGATGAAAAATTGAAGCGATAGACAATTCTTACCTGGATGTATATTAGAATGATTTGTCAAAGGAATGGCAAGCCTTGCATTAACAGCCAATAAGTGGTCTCGTCTTTGCAAGAGACTATTCACATGTTCCTCTAGTCTCAGATTTTCTGCCCTCAGTTGATGAAGACATGACAAGAGCGATGCGACTGGAAAAATAATGATAAACTTGAGATGTGCATATTATATTCTAAAAGAATCGTTCAAAAATGGACGCTTACGAAGCAACAGAAGAAAAAACATACTGTTATAATTTCAAAATTTCTTCGCCTTCTATTACAGTTTATAATTTCGTGATGCTTAAATTTTTTTCAAATTTCATGATTCATGAATTTAAAAAAATGTTTAGAAATTGTCGTAGGATATTGAAATTTTGGAATTTACCCTTCATAATCGTCTACAAGTCGTATTTCTTAACCGATTTGAATTTTTTTTTTAAATGCTTAGCATAAAATTTTGAAGAGAATTGTGGATTTCGATTTTTTTAATTTTTTCCACAGAGCAACAATATATATATACGAATATAGTGACAAAATTGGCCATTTCAACTTTCATTCATAGAACAGAATTAAATAAAAAAATATTTACCTTAATTATTATAAAAAATTTTTATAAAAAAATTCCTTCGAGTGTATTTTTTTCTTGACGCTAATTGCAAATATATTTCATAAGAGTCATATTTTGATTGATTCACATTCCTCTTTAGAGACATTTATATACTTCAAGCTTTATAAATAAACAATATAAAATCTTAATAAAAATTTAATTAAACAATTCCTTCAATTGGCCGTGGAAAAAATGGGTTTTAAATAAATCAAGTACGAGTCAGAACTTGAATCATTCTTGGATCCAAGATTGTTATAGACAATTTGTTATAAAAATTGTTAATAACAATTACGCAAGTTATTATTTAGTGCTCTACATTCCATTTTGCAATCACTGTTAGCTTATTGCCGAATAATTTCAGTAGAAAACCGTCCTTTTTACAAATGAAAATGATCAATTAAAATTTTTTTTATTGTTTACAACAATCTTAAATTATTTATAAAGCTTGAAGTATATAAATGGCTCTAAAGAGGATTGTGAATCACTTTCAGTCAGAAAAATAAATTTAAATGTGTGTAAAAACTTAAATAAGACATGGTTAGACTATCTTGGAATGATCAAAAGGGAGTATTCCTTTGATGAGCATAATAGTATATTTAATAATAATTAATTGATGATAATTAATTATCGAATTGATAATTATTGATTTAAGGATTGTATGCCAGCTTCGGTACATAATCATATATTTCTTATACTATATTGTATATAAATTTCACCAAATTGCAAAATTGGGAATGTTGTTTCGAAAAAAAACCGCATCGAAAGAATTCCCAGCGGCTCTTAAGGCCGCTAGTATAAAAATATTTCGAATCTTGCATATAATTTTTTTTATTAACCCATTAGTTGTTCAAAAATTTATGAACATTTTTTAAATACAGTTTAATTCACGGTTATTATTTATATTCAGAAATACTACTTAACATAAACGAAAATAAATGAAATAAATATAACATATAATTAAAATTTATAAATATCGTTATCCTTTAGTTCTTTCACTAATTTTCAATTTTATGTAAAACTTGGGAATTTAAACATTATTTTTTTATCGGGCTATCTGCAATTCGGATTCATAAAGGGTAAAGAGGTTTTGGAGGAAGAGGCAGTCGGTGCCTCTATAATAACTTTCAGGAACCAATTTAATTGTATAGTCGGGAGACAAAGGGGCAAGAGGGGACCTGCTGTTTTACTTCGACAGCCACGTCTACATTTACCATATACGCGTGTAACTAATGACTTGTCGTATCTAGGTGGAAATTGTCTTTGCACTTAGTGGATCGACATGAGAGGTTTATCGATATTATCGATCGGCGGTAATACCGAGCGCCTTTAATTTAAATTAAGCATATTTTGACGTATACTAACTGTCAAAGTGCTGAGCTTGTTCCATCAAAAATTGACTGCCTTGTTCCCATTGTCTCTCCAAAAGTTGGTCTAAAGTTTGAGGCATTGCACCACTTGCTAATCCTCCAACACTCGATGCACTAGCGTTCGTAGCCGTGTTCGAGAACACTGACGAAAACGATGTTGGCGCAGGTACTGCCTGAGTTGACCTTATCTAAAATTATAAAAACACAATTTTATTATTATTGAAATCATAAAAAACTCAAGTGAAAATTACATACAAGGTAATTTATTTTCACAGCACGTTGCGGAAAGTTCGATATTCCGTGACTCTGTAGACTCTGAAAAGTTGTCAAATTCTGAGTTTCTCACTTTATATCACTAGAGTTTGTAAAGTATGCTACTTTACACCTCTAATGGTTGTAAAGTAGTCAAAGGAACATTGTAAGGCATATTTCGTTGGCAACCCTGCTCCTTCTTCAGCATTTTTTGATCGGTAACAGGTAGAACGACTGACTTGTCAAATATCGGAGCATATTTTGAAAATCGAACATGCTTTAGACTCGCTGTGAAAAGTAATGTACTTGACATGTGACAAGCAGACAATCCCCGATTCTTGTGATGGTAACTACACACCCGTCTTGGGTGCTTCGCAACGCTTGCGCCCAGCATAACGTTAGCACGCTTCGCAACGCTTGCCCCTTCGGGACGTTTGTGCCTACATGTTTTTATTTAAATTATTACAACTTGAAATGGAAACGAAAACTCATTTACTTAACCCATTAACGTCCAGCCGGACACACTTTATACAACTCTCTTCCCGCGCTCACAGCTACTGCATTTCAAGCAAAAAAAAAATCTAAAAAAATGTATACTTATAGTTTGAAGTGTGCTCTTTCCGGTGGTATCACTCAAATTATCGAAAAAAATTTTTTTTGTTCGAAAAATGCAGTTTGAAACTCAAATCGTTTTGGGAAAATTCAGGTGCATTCTTTGGCCAATTCTAAGCACTTTTCGTTCTTTGTAATTTTTTTGTAAAGTGCTTCGTTTCTGAGAAAAAAATTCATGAATTTTCTGACAAAAATTTTGCAATTCGTTCGCCATTTTAAAGTTTCTAATTGTTCAAAATGACTTCACAACCTCATATTCTTTAAATTCAGACATCGCGTCCACGATCTAGAGCGGTTCCAAGATGATTCCAAGCCTGTAAATCTTTCAAAAATCGATTAAAAAAAAATTCCTTCGAAAATCATGTTTTTTTTTTGTTTCAAACTGCATTTTTCGAACAAAAAAATTTTTTTTCGATAATTTGAGTGATACCACCAGAAAGAGCACACTTCAAACTATAAGTATACATTTTTTTAGATTCTTTTTTTGCTCGAAATGCAAAAATGTGTCCAGCTGGACGTTAATGGGTTAAGAGGTAACACCACTCTAGCGGCCGCAAAAGAAGCCTAATTTTGACAATTTATTTTGGGAGTATAGGAAAAGCAATAGAATTTCTATTTAAGGGGTTCATTTAACACGTATTAAAGTATGAAAAAAGAATTGGTTACTTTTTTCATATAAAATGGCGGCGATACAGGTAATCTCCGGTAAAGTGTTTTTGGAAAGGTGCTCCGCGAGCGGACAAATTTCTAGAAAACTGTGAGAGTTGGTACAAAAACCCAAATTCTTTTTAAAGTATATATTATTAGCTAGAGAAGTACGTAACATTTTTTTTATATCAATTTTTGTAGAAATGATGCGTGTTTGAAAAAAAAATATGAATTTTTTTCCAAAAAAAAGAGCATTAAATTGTTTATAAAAAATGCAATTAAAATCAAATCAAAAAACGGCTACGTACTTTTTTAGAGAATCTACTTGTGAAGCTACTGTAAAAATTAGAAGTCGAAACGCGTTTAAAGATTTACAAGCACATAGAGGAGAGATGCTAAGTGGTACCAAATCCTGAATAAAATATTCATAAAGTGGGCCAAATTCTGTTACTCACGGGTCTTTGGGGTCACTGATTACGAATCCGGTGTCAAAAATTTCAATAAAAAAATGGCGGATCCAATATGGCGGATGAGTATGCTAAATAAAAACTCCGAGGCCCTTCGGGAAAATTGAAAATCAAACTTGTTAAAATTTTTTTTCGCTATAGGACAAAATAGTTATTGTTTTTAATACTCTAAAGAACTGACTAAGCTAAAAAAAAATAAATCGATTCTTTGAAATTCCTAGAGTGGTGTTACCCCTTAAGGTTCTATCGATCTTAAGGAATACATTCTCATCAGGGAATTTGCGCTTCGCACTCGATTTTTGGTACAAATTTTTTGATTACATGCAATTCTTTTATAAAAATGTAAAAAATCACTATGTATACAAAGATATTGTTATATTATTTCCATCAAATTATCTATTCAATCAAAAATAATTAGTTAGAAATTTAAAAATGATGTTTCTTATAATTTTCTCTTCGTCTCACATTATTAGGCTCAAAATTTGAATTTTCGATTTTTTAAAGAAATTCAAAAAGTTGTTATGTCAATCCTTTAAGGCAATCAGAAAAAACATTTTTCACCTTTTGACTTTTTCTCATGTTGTGCATTGTTTGGCTTCTAATTTAAGTTTTCTTTCATATTTTTTTTTATTTTTTTAGATTTTCAAAATGTAAGTCTTACAATTTTTTTTTATCGAAAAAAGTCACTAGGAAAAATTTTTCGACTTCTTGAGAACTAAGAACATCCGCGCATAGAATTTGTAAATTAAAAAAAGTGGTTTCAAAAATTTTCAAAATGCTCCAACATTTTAAATTTTTATCCAAATTGGCTCGCCAACGAACTTGACCTCGATTTTAGGACATTAAAATACTATACTAAAGGCCAATGTTTTTAGAAATGTGTCTGTCTGTCTGTAGATTTTAGTTTGTTAGCACGATAACTTTGTTCATTTTTCAATAGGATAAGTAGTTTCTGTTTTAATTGTAGTTTTTAAATTTTTTTCTAATTATTTTGGATTGAATAAATAATTTTATGAACAATAATATGACAATATTTTCGTATACATAGTTATTTTTTACATTATTATGAAACAATTACATGTAATCTAAAAATTTGTATCAAAAATCGAGTGAGAAGCGCAAGTGCCCTGATGAGTGTGATCCTTAAGGTCGATAGAACCTTAAGTAAATTAGTTTTCGTTTGCATTTTAGTTGTAGTAGTTGAAATAAAAACATGTAGGCACAAACTTCCCGAAGGGTGTAAGCGTTGTGAAGCCCACAAACGTTATGCAGGGCGCAACACGGAGCGCGACGTGCGTATAAGAATGTGCCCGCGAAACGGGCAGATTTTCTTTGAAGTATACTTTGACAGATCCTATAAGACAGTAGCTTGCGCTAACAGAAAGAATCTACACAACTCGCAAAGACGAATAGAATATACGCAACTCGAGGTAGAGGATGAAAACTAAGTAGCTTAATTTTTTTCAGATTTCGAATTACCATCAGAAACATTTGGAGCGTATTGAAAGACGTTATAAAAATGCTTCAATTCTTATAAGCATTGATGTAAAGCGTATTAATTGATAATAATAATTGTTAATACTAATTAAGGGGTTACGTACAATTAGAACGCGAAAAAATCGATTTTTTGAAAAATTCTCTATGAAAAGTTTTTTTACTACAGAATTATAATATTTTTCCATATTAAAGATACATTTTTCGAGAAGCTGTAAAAAAATTCAGCTAAAAAAATAGAAAATGAGCGAGATATGCCCAATCTGCGAAGGATCTAAAAAAAAGGGTGGTTTGCAGTAATCACCACTGCTCATCACTGGATCATCTAATATAAAAAAATCTGCCCGCTTACGCGGGCACTCATACACACGTCTCATACGAGCGTCGCGACGTTTGCACCTATTTGTTTTTAAATTACTACAAAATGGAATGGAATGCAAACGAAAGCTAATTTACTTAAGGTTCTATCGACCTTAAGGAGCACATTCTCATCAGGGCACTCGCGCTTCGCGCTCGATATTTCATTTAAACCTCGCGCTTCGCGCTCGGCTTTGTTTAACAATATTTTTCATGATTAAAACGAAAACTACTCATCCTGTTGAAAAATGGTTCAAGGGGAACTTGTAGATCTTTTTAAGGCCAATAATTAGGTTTCTTATCATTTTCTCTGTATCTCGTGTTATTTGGCTCAAAATTTGAATTTTAGATTTTTTAAGGAAATTCAAAAAGTTATTATGCCTATCCTATAGAGTGTTCAAAAAGAAACATTTTTCATCTTTAGACTGTTTTTTTCATATCGTGCGTTGC
>UCOH01004994.1:0-13187 GCA_900474275.1 Synergus japonicus
GTCTACGAGGCCTGGTCCTCCAGGAGTTGGATTCAAAATTACAGCTGATGGTCATTACAACATAGATAAAAAGAGGTTATGTAATGTTGCTGAAGCTGAAGATAAAAGTGATGCAATCAACTTGGATTCTATGCAACGTATAATAATGCATGAAACCAATGCTGTCTATAAAGTAATAGATACTTTGCGCACCGAAATGCTTAATAATAATATGAAGATTGACGTTTTGGATGAATCTGTGTTCAAAAATTTGAAACTATTGAGCATTGATTCCAATACAGGACAAGCATTGGCATTCAAGAATGCTAAGCTCATTTCCAATTTGGACGCCAGACTGAGTGCACTTGAACAAAATGCAGGAGAAAAAGCAGGCTTTAGTGGAGGAGCTCCATAAAATGGCACGCAAGAATTACCATCGCAGACACGTTGATATTCGAAGAATAGATGAAAGTTGGCAAGCTGATCTTGTGGAAATGCAACCCTATGAACGTGAAAATAAAGGGTACCGATATATATTAACAATTATTGATGTATTTTCAAAATTCGCCTGGGCAGTTCCGGAGAAATCGAAGAGAGCTGAAGACGTTACTGCTGCAATGAAGTCTGTCCTCGTGGGAAAACGTGTACCTAAACACTTACAAGTGGATAGAGGAAAAGAATTTTATAACTCTACTTTTCACGATCTTATGAAAGAATATAGAATTAATTTATACTCTACATATAGTAATTTAAAGGCATCTATCTGCGAGCGATTTAACAGAACTTTAAAGAATAAAATGTGGAAGCAATTCAGTATGCAAGGAAATTATAAATGGTTAAATATTTTATCTAATTTGGTGTCCTCTTACAATAATAATAAGCATCGAACTATAGGAATGAAACCTAAAGATGTGACATTTAAGCATGAGAAAAAATTATTGTTAAATGTATACAAGAAGTTTCAGCTTGAAAATGTAAATCTGGACTCAAAGTTTAAGATTAATGAAAAAGTTCGAATAAGTAAATTTAAACATGTTTTCGAGAAAGGCTATACACCGAACTGAACTACTGAAATATTTACAATAAGAGACATCAAAAATACAGTGCCTATCACGTGTATGCTTAAAGATTATCAGGATCAGCCCATTATGGGTGGTTTTTACGAACAAGAGTTACTTAAAGTCAAAAATCCAGATATCTATCTTGTTGAAAAAATCGTGAAAAGGAGTAAAGATAAAATATTTGTAAAATGGCTAGGTTTTGATGATTCTTATAATAGCTGGATAAGTAAATCAGATTTATAAGATATTTCAAATGTATTTAGACTAAGTTATATTTCAATGAAAATGTTTCATATTATCATATTTTTGTGTTATTCTTATTATTAAAATAAAGACTACAGGTTATTATTTATAATTTCATATTTTTATTGAAAACATTTTCTTTCATATATTATACAATATTTTCACAGCATTCAAAAATTCATTCAATATATATAGATACACTTAATTTTAATGTACAATGCAATGTACAATTTCTGTAGATATTTTATTTAAATGAAAAGAGGACTGCTTTTCTCTTTCCTTCTTTCATAATGGTATTTTATTCAACAATCTGGTATTTCGTTTACCAATTGTTAACCATTCATGTATTAAAGTCACTGATGAGCTTTCGTCCAAAAATCCAAAACCAGTCTCCATCAAATGAATTAATTTTTTGCAAAATTTTGAATTCATTTTCCAGTTCATCCTGTTGAGGTCGGTGAAGTCCATCTTGATGATTTATCGAAGAAAAAGAAACACTGTCAAACTCAAACTATAGTCTTTAAACAAAATTCATCAGTCGAAAAAAACTTTTATTTGCTTAGCAACACTTGAATACTGACACGTGTGAATGGTGTACAAGTAACTGTAGTAATGAAAAAATAACGGATGTGCTGCGGTTCATATAGGACTTTTTACCTAATTTCTTAGAATTGCTTATCTTATTGTTATGTCTACCGTATAATATGACATGATATACCGTATAATGTAATATGATACGCTAAATTTCTCAGGAGTGGGGGTAAAACAGGTTTAGACTTGCATAGAAATATGTAATATGACACCATTTCCCAGGAATTTGTATGTAACCCGATACTTTTGTTTTTCTGTAATTTTGACACCCCCTTTTGTTTATGTTAAAAAAGAAAAAACATATGACGTCATCTATGTAACCCGATACTTTTGTTTTTCTACAATTTAAACACCATTTGTTTATGTTAATAATTCTTATCACCGGAAGTAACTCATCATAACTATGACGTCATCCACATTCTTACCCTCTCCACTCATATTCACACAGACACACACTAACACCAACGCAAGCTCACACGGACATTCACTCACACGAACCTGTCCAGAAGCCTCCCTGCTATACTGCTTTGATCTCTTCCCGCGATTTGTCTGTTCGGTATGCATTTCTCCATTTCAAAAAATGAATGTTTGTAGTAAAAATATTTATTTTGTCAAGAAAAACGCGATGCATTTTTTATAAGATTCATTCTAGGATTTGGTCAGACCCGAAATATTTGGTGAGTTTCTTTTATTTATTCTGAAATCTACTCTTTAAATTAAATACGGAGGCAGGGCCGTCTTTATTATTGGGGGCACCCAAAAAATTTCTAAGTTCCCATTATCCAACGCCCTTAAATGATATAATCTTGAAATCATTGAATACGTTTTACTGTTGTTTAAACATTTTCAACAATTTAAAAAAAATTTTATTATAGTGAGGAAGAAATAGTACTATTTTGTAATTCATTTAAATATTAAATGAAACGAAAGTGAAAATTAAAATGTTTTATTTCAAGAGGAAAGGATGAATCAAGGTTCGGAATGTGGCCTTTGCAGAGTTTTTCCAAAATGGCTGCAAACTCGAGCAACAGCAAAAGTTTTTATTTTCGTCTTTGGTCTCCTTGGAACCATTCAAACAACGGCCCACGTTTACATTAACATTACCTTAACCACAATAGAGAAAAGGTTCAAAATCCCAAGTCAAACAACAGGTAATTTTTTACATTGAAAAAAATTAATATATTAATAACAAAAGATGTGAAACCCAATAAATTAGTCCGAAACAAGGAAAACCTAAAAGTAAGTCCCAAAATTTATCTTAAAAGTTTAGGACTCAAAACAAAGCCCAAAAATAAATTCCAAAATAGGAGGTGTAAAAAATTAAGTTTTAAATACTTAAATATTAGGTTTTTTTTAAGGGCATGTGAAACTTTTCAGAATATGATTTTCAGATTACCCGACTTTTCTACCACAAAATAGTACATTGTGTTACAAGTGCGGAAAGTTGAAAATTCCACGAGTGTTTCAAACTTCACACGAGTGGAATGTTCAACTTTCCGCACATGTCACACACGATGTTTTTTGCAAAAAATGCATGAAAATGGCCACATTCCGTGTTCATAGAGGAATCTAGAATTTTCCGCACGTTTTATGGACACGGAATGTGGCCATTTTCATGCATGTATTGCAAAAATAAATATTTTGCCCTGAAACTTTGGGAAATGATAGAGAACATGAAAACGGACTGATATTGACTCATTTTATCTCGCATAATGAAAAAAGTTTAATTTTGCTAAAATTCGTAAAGCATTCGACACTTTGAGGGTAGGTTCGTATGCTTTTCGCAAATTTATTCTTGAAGTGCGGTGTATTGCAGCCTAAAAATGTTGAAAAAGCGAATATTTATAAAAAAAGAAACCTAAATGGCCTACCTTTGTGATAACAGTTTTAAGGAATAATGTAAATCAATTAAAAAAAATAACTCGTGGGAAAAAATGCTACTTTGTTTTTATAGGTTACAAAGCTGATTAGTATTACTTCTTTATTATAAGAGATCGGGTGGTCTTTAAAAGGACCGATAGGATTTTTGAGGGTAGTTAGATATCTTATGCAGCTGAAGTTTTTGAAGAGATCAAATGATTTACAAAGATGGGGTAGTCAAAGGCGTTGCTATCACTTAAAGTAACAGGTCGTTTGCATAGTCGAATAACAATCACTTTTACAGGTGGATTGTTATTTTTCTTTGTAGATGAGAAAAGGGATGAGATTTTAGTTCTGCTAGGTTCAATTCCTAAAAGTGAGTTCCAATATGGAGTAAGCGAATGGTCGTCTGGACACTACTGACTACACAACTCGCAAGGCTGATCGTTATCTACCTTACTTCTCTTTTTCGGGGAGGGAGGTGGTGTGTCAAATCAAGAGCTTCTACCAGAACTCAGGTCCAGGTAAGGGATTGCGGTGATTTCAGGGTCTGGAAGACGAATGGGTCCTGGAGACGACACTGTCAGCTGTTGATTTTCGGAGCAGGATTTCACAGTTTCAAGATCTGGAGAGGAAATAGATAGCGGAGGGTACGAGTCGATTGGAACGCGGGTTGGAGGACCTTGATTCAATCGGTAGGTGGAATTTGTGGGACTCAGAGCCAATAATTCATAATTCAGAAAAGGGTTAGGGGATTTGAATTTTCTGAAGTCGGGTTTTGGGGTAGAGGTCGTCCATAGGGATGATTCACTTCGTTCTGGCGAACAGGAATCCCGATGTCTTCTTCGGCTTCTTCTTCCTTTCCTAAAGTCACGCTGGAATGGATGTGAAAGCATGCAGGATGTAAAGGAAAGAAGGGAATGTTTAGTTTTTTTATTAATTTTTCGTAATCGATTCTGGAGTTGCTTACATAATGTTAGCTAGGAAGGGACTGACTGATTTACACTTTTTTTTGTTGTTTTTATAGGTAGGGCTGGGAACTCCCTCCATCTGAGTCGCTCATAATTGGCTCTCGTGAAATAATAGGAACATTTCGAAAGTCCGTAAAATGGGGGTTATGGCTTTTTGTTAGTATCATTGAGCACGGACGGTGGAGAGAGCTCCTGGTTTTTGTGGCGTAATTGTTCAGTCAAAGAAGGACTTAAAAATATTTTCATAACGAGAAAATATTTCCAAGTCAATCTGACAGTTGAGGTTAGGATGCCCACGCTGGTTAAAAGGAAGTTTAGTTAGGTTAATTCCCAATTAAGTTAATTGCCTAATGGTAACAATGTAGTGAAACTAACGACCGATAATCCCAGTTGACTCGCCGGGCCCAGATATCGCGCTAGGTGAACCAATTTGTAACAATGCACAAAACATCGTTAATACAATTGTCTCCCTAAAGAGGCAGCACCTCTCGGACTTTCATAGGATGTATGTGTATGTCCTATATCTATATCACTAATTGTAGATAAGGAATTAGGTTAAATTCACAAATAAGTTTCACACCATTTCTAACAAAGAAAACGTTCTTTATGCAAAAAGACTAGTGCATTGCGCGCATAGCCAGAAAACCGGTCTCGCTAAAGTTACGGCTCGTCACCAAGTGCTGACGAGAGTTCTATTACAAGGTCTATATATGTACGAAGGTAGTTCTGCTGCCCAGCAATACAAGCTATGTAGATATCACGAGACATAAGATTTTCTTAGGCATAAAGTAGGTGCGACGCTGAGATAGGAAACTCGATGGTAAAAATTGACATGTGTTGAGTCCCTACAATACTCCCCTCTAAGTTAAAACGAAGATTGAAACGGAGTGGAGTATCTTTGTTATAACGATTTAAGAACGCTAAAGAGTAACATTGTCAGTTAAAAAAAATTTTTTTTAAACATTGTCATAAGAACATTAATCTCTAAACATAAGTATTCTCCCTAGGCTAAGTCGAGATTCTTAATATTTAGTAATACTATTACGATAAATATGTATATAGCCCGAAGAGATTACTATAATAAGATGTATAAAACTAACAATTAGTAAAAGCTGTACTCTTTAAATATGTGATAATAAAATTATTTATACGGTATCACCGTTTTGGTATAAGTGGGAAAATGCTTTTCTTCGCTAACGAGTGGTCGTACACATTAAAACAATGCTGTCTATGAACATATAGCGTCAAGTTAATGTTATCTTAAAAATAATACGTACGTACATAATATCGCGCGCGAGTTTAAATAGAGGCGAATGCCTCTCGACACTTAAAGGTTACTCTGAAACCTTAACTAGGCCTAGACGTTATTAGCTTAAAGTAGTTACGAAAGACTAAATGCTAACCGAAGTTGGTGAGCTTCCTGAGAAACTGAGTTAGGAAGACACCCCCTGGAATGAAACACTGTCATTAGTTTCTCATAAAATGTAACGTAAATCGTACGGTCTTTCTTTTAGGTGGATACGTGTGGAGTGATGGGGTCGAGCTTGAAGCAGGAGTTACATCGCCTCCAAGCGAAGGAATGTGCTCGACATCATCGCGGGCAGTGTGCGCGGGTTTGATATTATCGATAGAAACCTTTCGAGATGTACCGTTTACGTCAATTTCAAAAACGCGATCGGACGTACGGTTTAGGATTTTATGCGGACCGGTGTACGGTCGCTCGAGGAACTTATGAGCCACGGGAATAGGTTTAAGCTTGCGCATATGCGAACGAAATTCCTCGATAAAGTAGCGACGGTTCGCGGTTACTTCTTCGTGTAACACGAATTCGCCAGGAATTCGAAGAATCGTGCCAAAAACGAATTCGGCGGGAGAAGCGCCGATATAAAGGACGTTTGATCTCAGTCCGAGAAGGACTGTTGAAAGAAACCGAGACCATTCGCGATCCGAATTGCACATAATTGCAGCTTTGAGAGAACGATGCCTTCTTTCCACCATGCCGTTCGAAGCGGGATGGTAGGCAGTGGTCGGGATTCGGTTGCAACCGAAGAGTTGTAAGAGTATTGAGAACAATTGGTACTCAAATTGGCTACCCTAATCGGTAGTTAAAGTTTCGGGCGCGTCGTATCTACGCCCATTGATCGATAAACGCGCGACAAATAGTTAGGGCCTCAATGTTACAAAGCGGGATCGCCTCGGGCCATCGAGAGAAACGGTCGATCATCGTGAGGCAATATTTGAAACCATTGCTTTCTAGCAATGGGCCGACAATGTCGACATGGACGTGCTGATAACATGCGTCAGGAGCAACGATTTCGGCCGGCGTGTAAACGTTGTGACGTGACGTTTTTGACTGCTTGCAGTCCCAGCAATTTTTGCACCAAAGGGTGATATTACGGTGCATCGCGGGCCATACGTAGCACTGCCGTATAAGCCTATCAGTAGCTTTTACGCCTGGATGGGCGGGATTGTAGAATGTGTCAAAGACACGTCGACGTAACGACATTGGTATATACGGTCGGAAGGTCGAATTCGTTAGATCACAAATGTCCGAAGTTCGGTCCGCTCCCCATTGGAGCTTCTTTAAATTAAGAGAAGAACTCTTGTCTTCAAGCAGTTGCTTGAGTTCGTTGTCGTTGGCTTGAGCCTGGGCTTCGGCCGTGCGTGCAGACAACGTCTGTAAAAGTTTACCATGCCCAAGAATCGGCGAAGCTCGCAGATGGTCTTGGGCTTGGGGAATTCGAGGATGGCTCGAACTTTCTCCGAAGTTGGAGTGCAGCCGTTAGAATTAATTGTATAACCCAGGAACTCGAGTTCGGACGCTCCGAACTGGCATTTATTTACATTTATATGCAACGCGAAATCTTTAAGACGTTTGAAAACTATATTTAGGTGACTCTCATGCTCGTCCGGATTAGACAACGCAATGAGAATATCATCGATGTAACAAAAAATGAAATCGAGATCACCAAGGACGCGATTGATGTATCGTTGAAACGTTTGTCTGGCATTTCGAAGACCGAAAGTAATCACTCTGTATTCAAAGAGCCCGAAAGGAGTTATTACGGATGTCTTCGGAATGTCGGACGAAGCGATTGGGATCTGATGATATGCCATAGCTAAATCAATTTTAGAACAGATGTTTTTGTTTTTTAAATTTACAGTAAAGTCGTGTAAATGGGGTACAGGGTACCTATCAGGAACTGTAATGTGGTTAAGGCGACCAAAATCACCACACACACGCCATTCTCCGGATTTCTTTTTGATCATGTGGATGGGTGTTGCCCAGGGGCTGCTCGATGGTCTACAAATGCCATCGGCCACCATTTGTTGGAAAATAGATTTCGCAGCGGCTAATTTGTCCGGAGGAAGGTGACGAGCACGTTTCGAAACGGGAGGTCTGGTAGTTATAATGTGATGCTGGACATCGGAATCGACAGTATCGAACTTGTGGCTAGGTGATGTGATTTCAGGAAATCCCGTTAATATTTTAGAATGAATGTAGGCTGATTTAACAAAATCGCGAGTACTAAGGCTAGTGACCGAATCGGTTAAACAAACTTTGTAGGTTAAGACTTTTGAGTCATTTGCTGCCAAGAGCGTTAAATCGTCGGGAGTATGTTTCCTAGTACTAGAGTGAGCCGGAAGAAGTGAGACGTCGGAACCGGTGTCAATTAAAAAAGAAAGACGAAACTTTTTATCAAGAATATGAAGGCGTTTAGATTGGTTTAGGGCGCCAGTCGTTGCCTCTGAATGGAGGGGCCTGTCTAGTTTTTTTGTTTAGGAAACTCCTTTTTCCATTTACACGGCTGGTTGCAGTGATGAGCATTGGCGCCAAATTTAGCGTGATAATAGCAAAGATCCAAATCGCATGTAGAACGCGGCTTGGAGTTGGACCTAGAGCGATTGCGGTAATTATCATAATTACGATAACGATTTGGCTGGCGGGAATTTCGAGAAAAGCGTTGCTCGTTGTTACGAGCCGACTGATTGTCGTTTTGAAATTTGTTGAAGTTACTAGATTTTTTGTCAAGCTTTTTGGAGATATTCTCCAATTGTTTAGAAAAAGATTTGAAACATTTAATTAGTTCATCCTTCGTGTTAGCTGAAATCGCGTTCCAAGCAGGTTGCGAAGGCTGAATATTATCAGTAATAGAAACGACATTTTAGAGTTGGGAGACACTTTTTCTAAAAGAAATTTTCTAAACCATTTTTTCTAAAAAAGTCTTTTCTAATGAAATCGATTTTCTAAAAAGTTTTTTTCTAATTATAATTATTTTTTAAAAGTAACTTTTCTAAAAACTATTTTGTTTATTTACATAAGATACATGAATTTTAAAAACTGATATTATGTGCTATGCTTCTTAGATAGGTTAGTATGTCATTATTTTGAACATATTCTTGGTACTTCGAAACGATGTCGTAAATTCATTCATCCTCGTGTTTTTGCTTTGTATCATTGCTTTTTTTTAATTTTCTGACCCAGTTGTAACTGCTCCAGCATGCTCTCAGTATCGACTTCATCTTTTTGAATTTCACTCAGAAATCTATAAAAGCTAGGATGTTTACGTCCAATAATGACTTGTAGTCGATTGTGCTAACCTTCGGATAGGTTGTTCGTTCTTGCGGTATGCTCCAATATTGCGTTTTACTGACACCATAGCGAAGGAGGATATCGAGGTGCGACAGCTCTTCGTCTCCCCCTAGCACGTCTACCTCGAACGTAGGTGGTTTCGAAATAGTCAGCAATCAGCAAAAGTTCTTCCGGTAAATGTTCTAGTAACGTATCAAAATGGTCTTCAATATCATCCGCAGGTACAAATGCTAATGCAGTCATCATGTGACAGCTAACTTTTATTTCTCTGTCATTCGGATCATTGTACCGGACTTGTAAATGCTCTGATTGGACATGCTTGTATACATTTTGGCACAGATGGAAAAAACAACCACGGATTTTATCTTCACCTATAGAGTTTTTTACTGCATTTATAATACCTAGTTTGTAATCGCTCATAACTGCAGACGGGAAATTCATTTCCACCCGGTAGTATCGTTCTTTGGATAAAACAACATCGAATACTTTTTGATATGATGCTTCCTCTTTCTTCTCTAGCAATGCGTAAATGAATGGTAATGCCAAAGTCTTATCCCTCTAAGTAACCGATCCCAAAATCGCAAACAACTGGAAAAATATTGTTGGAGCAGGTTGAAATGTGCCATCGACGAACCATATATTTGATCGGAAAAGTTTCATCAAATTTTCTTTCGTTCCAAAAACAATTACTCTTTCGCTCTGGTATTCATCGTCATTAATCGAGTCATACAAGAAAAAATTGTCACCTGCAAGGGTTTTCTTGTACATTTCTGGTATTTCTGCAAGATCTTCTAAATTTTGAGAATTGGATGGCATGTTTTTCAATCGTTCGCGAGTAATAGCTTTACGAAGATTTTGTCGATCCGGCAATTGCGACAAGATTCCTGTAAGAACATTTTCCGTATATACACGTACCATCCTAGCGAACCGGTAACTACTACCAATTCGGTTACCATTGGTAGAAATTCGGTAACTTTTTCTATGCCGAATCCCTTAACTCTTATAACATCCAACAGTCTAAATTAAATAAAGACTTCCCTCTCACTTGCCCAAAGTCACACCTTTAATTAGTCAACAAGCGACTAAAGGATTGTCAACCCTCATATCAGAGGAGGAGAGAGCATTTACCTCTCCAACTATCTTTTCGGCATCAAGGTCATCATATACTGGACAATATACGACAAAGAGTCCATCAAATCAACGGATTAATTACTTCAGATCTATTCCAACAACTGGAATCAACAAAATGGACCTTCAATGGTTCCGACAGAATGCCGGCGGCTGGTCAACCTGGCCACCTCATGGTATAAAAAATTCATCAAGGATTACGCGAAGATCAGCGAACCTCTCATCAGTCTAACTAGGAAAGGCGTAAGTTTCTCATGGAAGGATAGACAGGAAGAAGCATTCCAAACCTTGAGAACAGCTTTGATTACAGCGCCGATACTCGCGTATCCAGACTTAAAATACCTTTCGTGGTAAAAACAGATGCAAATCAGACAGGACTTGGAGCTGTTGTAACTCAAATTCAGAACGGCCAGGAGCGAGTGATAGCATACGCTAGCCGTGTTCTTACAAGTGCTGAACGGAACTACTCAACTACGGAGCAAGAATGCTTAGCCGTAGTTTGGGCTATTAAAAAGTTCCGCCATTATCTTGAAGGATATAAATTCACTGTCATCACTGACCATAGCAGCTTAAGATGGCTGTATAACCTAAAGAATCCAACTGGCAGGTTAGCCAAATGGGCACTTGATCTCCTAGAATACGACTTTATAGTCTTACATAGGAAAGGAGCCACGCATCACGTTCCGGATGCACTCTCCAGGATGTTCGAGGATGAAGGAGTGGATCATATCGCAGCGTTCGAAGAAATCAATGATGATTGGTACATTCGCCGTAAGGAGGCTATACTTGCAACTCCGCACAAATTTCATGGCTGGAAAGTCGTCGATGAAAAACTCTACAAGCTTAAAAAGAATCCTCTACTGGAAGATCTGATGGAAACTTGTAGTTCCAAAAGACAATCAACAGGAAGTTTTACGAGAAGTCCACGAGACGCCCGAGGCAGGCCACCTTGGATTCGAGAAGACTTACAATCGTGCTTCAAACATCTACTTCTGGCCTGGAATGTATAAGGATGTCAACACGTTCGTAAGGAAATGCGAGACATGCCAGCTAAATAAGCCGGAGCAAGCTCAACCTAGAGGATTGTTGGGACAAAGAATAGTACACGAACCTTGGACGGTCGTGGCAACGGATATCATGGGCCCATTTCCTCGCAGCAAGAAAGGCTACGAATACCTGATTGTATTCCAAGACTTGTTCACTAAGTGGATCGAGCTGGCTCCCTTGAAAGCAGCCAACGCTCAAACAATCTCAGCCGCATAACGGAACGGAGTATAGGAATAATGCGATACAGGAAATGGCGGAAGCGTTTGGAATTCACCATTCCTTCACTCCACTCTATCATCCACAAGCTAACCCAGTGGAAAGAACCAATAAGGTGCTTAAGACAACGATCCGATCATTCGTGGGTCAAGACCATACGGACTGGGATGTCCACCTTAGCGACTTTAGGTTCGCTTATAACTCATCTTTACACTCCACTAATAGAACCACCCCCGCATTTCTTAACTTAGGAAGGGAACTTCTTCCGTGAAAGGCCTTCCGGGGTCTTGTGGAGGGGGGAATCGACCTGCCAGACCCTGACTTACCAGTCAGGACAGATCGAATGTCAAAGATGAGACACCTATGGGATTTAATTACTACTCATCAAGATCAAGCCTTTATTAAGCAGGCAAAATATTATGTTCGCAGACATCGTAATCTGCAATTTAAACTTGGAGACTTGGTTAGGAAACCAAATAATGTATTGTCTAGTGTAAAAGACAAGGTTGCTACTCAATTAGCATCAAAGTTCACAGGTCTATATGTGGTGGTAGAAGTCATATCACCAAATGTTTACGCATTGGCCTCTCAAGAAGGCCGCCTCGCTGGACGTTTTCACGCATCACATCTTCAAAGATTCATCGACAGTGATGAGGACGATGTCGATCCCAACGATCCAGAGGAAATTGAACGACAAGCTCAGCTTGACAGGGAGCTATTGGAAATTCACGATTCAGATCCTGAAGCTGAATCAGATCAGGAAATCGATCCCGAAATAAACTTCGATTTTGGGTACGGTTCGTATACGACTTCGTCACAGGTCGTATTCGCGTTAACTAACGGTCAATAGTAAAAATTAAAACTCTTTTTTGTTGCCTTATATCTGATTCGCTATTTCAATTATTGTTGAAACTTGATAGCTTATGAATCATAATCATTTTATTTCTTTCAGCTAATAAAAATCGTTTCAGTATGGAAACGTCCCAAATTACGGATTGCTGTTCTGTCAATGGTTGCAATGTTAACTCAGACTCTAATGAAGAGAGAGGGGAAGTTACCTTTTCTCGTTTCGGCTTCTAATAAGCCGAATCCTGTCAGGGGGGAGTTGTGACGTGGTATATTTTATACCATGCACATTTTTATAATTTAACTTAAAACTAACTTCACTCGCGATAAACTCCTAGCACAGAGTGTTAGGTTGTTTGCACACAACCTGTCAGCTGATTGGGGCACATGAGCTCTCTAACAATCAGCTGACCATCATCCAGCAATCCGGAATCTGGGAAAACACATTCACTCGATTTATTATTCACATTTGTTACACTTCTTTTGTTTCATATTAACCCTGAGCCATGGGGGCTCAGAGTTACAGTCACACACACACACACATTCACACTACACTGAAGTCCTATCCGCATCGTAAAGGCCAGAAGAGGATCCTGGTCAAGGTGCATGGATGTGATTCCCGTGCTCGTGAACGACTAGGAGGATGACAAC
>UCOH01004998.1:0-10545 GCA_900474275.1 Synergus japonicus
ATATATATATATATATATATACATACATATTTTATTATTTGTTGACGCAAAAGCTTTTTTTAATGAAATTATTTTGAAATAATTTATTATTTGTGTATGGTTGAGTCTATCATGGAAAAAATGTTGGAACACCAACTCATGAGTTAGGGTAATGGTATATCCATAGTATATCTTCGAATAAATCATGTTCCTAATTAATAAAATGTATTATTTTTATTTTTTATTGTAATTTCTAACTTCGGGCCAACACTGGCCTTGGCTGCCAAGTGCAAGACATAGTTATCATTCCGTCATTGGCGCGGTAATGGCAGTCGAGCTTCGGCAAAATTTTTGCCGACGTTGGGCCAAAGCTGGACCGTATGTGATTTCGTACTTGGGCAGTGATACGTATGTTTGATTCGAACAAACTTTTTTCTGAGTGTATACCAACGACAATAACAAGCATAGTATAACTCTATGTATTTAAGTGCATTTTTGTATGTATTTTGTCTGTGTTCGAATGTGTTTTTATATGTTTGCGTATATATGTTCCCTGTACCATCGAGCGTTGAATGAGTTTGTTCGAATGCGTTTTGTGTCTTTAAATGTTTATGTGCGAATACCTTTTTACATGTTTGTGTTAAAAAGTTTTCGCCTGCTTCACTCGTACATGCATGTTTTCGTTTGTATGTATGTCTATGTTTTTTCGTGCTGGTAGTAAATATATGGTGAGCGTGTATATAAAAGATACTGCCGACGGCTACGAAACAGTAAATCGGTCAAAGGTTTCGTGAAAAAAGATTGAACTGTAATTGTCTCATTTCCCATGATGTGATAATTAAACGCAATTTAACTTTTATTCGGTCTTGGCATTGATAATGAGAGTAAACACAGCCAGAAGTTTGAAATGAGTTTGTGAGGAAATTAGTTGAAGGAGAGTTGAATCCTTTATAGGTTTTTCTGTGCCGTATTTTCGGGTATCAAGTAAGCTGACGAATAATTTGGTAAAATAATCCGAAATACTTTGCTTTCCTCATGGGGATAAATGAGCGTCGTGCTGCCATCCTTCGATTAATTAAGGCTTGACAGTGACTGAGCTCGTCTCACGCGGCTTTGAAAATTCTCTCGGCAGAATCCGTGGGACGATTCGTCATCCGCTAATCGCATGCCTCGTGATTTATCGTTACCGTTCCACAGCGCATACGTACACAGACGTTACCCTGGAGTTGGCGAGAAGTGTGAAAATAGGTCGTACCGCCCGTTATGGTCCTTATGATGCTCTTCGCTGCAAATCCCTTTTTTTTCTTTGCTTCCACTCATCGAACCGGAAAATGCTTACTATCGAGAAATAGTTTGGCGGACGAATTTATACTGCATTAAAACTACCTCAAACTGCTTTACGCGCATTAAAAACGCCGTAAAGCACTATAAGTGAAATAGAATGAAAACTTTATAATTTTACTTTTGAACCTCAAACAGAGGAAACTGCAGGAAATGATTACATTTATAATATTTCTCCAATAATCGGGAACATTATAAGTAGTAGATGGAAATTTATAATGGTTGTGATAAAAAAGCGAATATTAAGCCAAATTGAAAAGACATCAATCACTCTGGAATCATTTGAAATCATCTGCAATTGTTCGGCACTCACTTCATGGAAAACTCTAAAGATCATTTTTAACCATCACCTGCTATCATGAAAGCGAAGAAAACCCTGCAATGTATGAAAACGAAAACTCTTGAAAACGAAAAAAGATTAATTTTTTTATTTCCATTATTTACTAATTCACTCTCCTTTTTGTTCAAAAAGAAATTATTGAAATGTGCGGACGGAAGGAAGTGGGATTTCAGTGATATATCATGAATGAATGGGTTTAAAATTGAATTTAGGATTTTATTAAAGCAAGAAAGTTTGGAAGAGATTGAAAGTTGACGTGGAAGAGGGAGAGACAAATGGAAGAGAAATGGACCATCGTGATTATAGTTTATTCGCCGGACCCATCACCAGCGTAAACATCAAAATGACCCAAAAATGTTCGAATGAGCAGTAGACTACTGGCGGTAAGCCAAACAGAGAACAGAAAAGAAGAATGAAAGCGAACATATCGGTTAATCTTTCAGTTTTCTCAGCATCTCGTGGCTCGAATTTCGAAACGATTAAATTAAAGATATCGACAGCTGGGAGATATCATGGTTTATGACATACACTTTGCTTTTTCAGTAAGGCGGTATTATTTCAGCCGCTTTTAGTGGTTTTTATTCCTTTTAATTCAAGAAAACAAAAAAAATATTGAAACAACTCAGAGGATTTAATAAGAATTTTAAGGTAGATAAAGTACGATCTTAAGTAAAGGTACTTTAATGTTCCTTTGAGTTCGGTATTTCAGCGCCTTTTCATCTAAAATCTTTTAACTTGGATTTTTCGTAAGAAGCTTTGCAGCTCACTGCATTATTTCTTCGTCTTTTATCTCAAGTTTCTCGGTTTCTTCTGAAGTGTTAGCTATGTTATTACTTAATTCTGCAATCTTTCGTGTCAAAAAGGCTAGAAAATCTCAATTATGTACACTAATTCTTGTAAATTGCTCTTTCTTTTTCTCAACAAAAATCTTTGAGAACTCTCTTGTCTTTTTCATGCAAGTTTTACAGTATTAAATGGACTTTCGAGCTCTTCAACTTCCTTCAAGTTCAGTTTTCCTTACAACATATTTTAACAATAGCAAGTTTCAACTGAATGTAAGAATTAATCTTGAACATATTTGACAGATTTCTAAAACAAAATTGCATCTCAGTCTTTCTTTTTATCAGTTGTCTTTTGAAGCTTCTCCATGTACAAATGGAACAAAAAAGATTACCGCATTAAATCTTCACACTTTTTCGCTCGTTTTGATCGAAACATTTGTAACGCGTTGCACGAATTTGTCGTCTCTTGTGACTTGTCTTTCTTTTTCTTTATCCACTCAACTCTGTGTTGGTCGCACACGATACGACGAGAATCGAAAGTAACGAGACCTGGTCTTCCGGATTTCCTTCTTACCCGGGGCGATCAGTCGAAACTTTTTCCTTTGTAGAACTGAGACATCTCGAAGCGGATTCGAAGCTAACGCCAATTTCTTCTACTTGGACAAGTACAACTTTGCGTCACATACGCAAAGCGTGGCACTCAAAGTTTTATCGTTAACAAGAATTTATTTAGAAAACCCTGAAAGATTAAGCTGCATAAAATCTAAATCTAGTCCAAGTATTATAAAATTTGAATTTATTGAGATACTTTTTCTTCTATATTACATTTATATTCTATATAGAAAACATTGCATTTTGAAATTGCAATAAGTGCTAAAAGCTGTTGGGTTCAATTTAATTCTAACTTCAAAATTCAATATAATCTATTTTTGAAAACAAAAATAAGATATAATTTAAAAATTCTTAAAATTATTCATTTGTTGCTTTATCTTAAATAATGAGTACCTCCATAAAGTGAAAAATTATCTAATTATAATATCTGTTAAGTAAACTGCAAAAATCCAACTTTGATTACAGCTTGATTACAACCTAGGATGTAAAACATGATTTTTAATTTATTTAACATATTATACGAAAGTTGCTGCATTAAGTATGATTCAGTAACCTACCAATGTTGTTCTCCAGAAAAAAAAATATTCCCAAGACACCAGTGTATAGTTTCATTACCTCTTCCCTGAGAATCTATTTATTAAACATTTTTTATTTAAATACTAAACAGAAAAACTGCTAAAGAGACGAGTTCTTTGAATTGGACAAGAGTTTGTTAATTGCTTTATCAAGCTTTCATTCTATTCATTCAAACTACTAGGAAACGAAGGCACTAAAATCCTACTCTTACTTTCATTATCAATTTTAAAGTAATTAAACATACTGCGGTAAGTGCAACTTTATCGAATTCACGCGCAGAAAATTCGTTTCCAGGAAAAGAACGGGTTCTCTTCGATGTGGAGAATATTGTAGAGTTATTTATGGTCCATTAAGTGGCGTTACGATCATATAAAGGTCGTCGTAGTGGTCTTCGCAGCGCGCGTTTTGCCATCGTCGAACCAAGAGCTATGGGCATCTACTTTCAACTCTAAATTCTCGGTTTAGAATCGAGTTGAACAGGCTAGAGGCAAAGCTTCTCAAGTTTTCTCGATCCCTTCTATCAACAATAGGTGTAACCCAAGTTATCTGCTTCAGTGAGAATCGATTTCACTTTACTATCATATATGTAAGGTAAATCACAAACTTATAAGAACATGCTATCGATTCCATTTCTTGAACACTGGAAAGATTAAGGCTAAATCGTCCATGTAAAGAAACATTTCAAATATCCTGAAAAATTGCGTTTTAAAAAATTCTATAAAATCCCGGAAATTCTTTGTAATCTTTCCAGTTCAAGTCTCATTCATCTTTGTTTAAATACTTTCATATCCCTGCATTCACTTTATTTGTATTATTTGTGTTACCCAGAATTCTATAAACACAATTTTTATGCTAGGCTGAATTTATGTATGCCTCATATAACGAGCGTGCGATTCAAAATGTTTATATAGGACCCTTTCTCTAATGCAATTTTAAAGCTCAAAGGTTAAACTTTAACGTGTACTGGAATTGGGATGAGATACCATTTTTGCATGCATTTACGAGGCGAATGTAATACGTGGCTTCGCGATGTAACGTCCTGCGTTAAGAGGCAACCTTTATACGACGATAGCACATTTAAGGTATGACGATAAACTGTTTTTATTGCGTCCTATGTACGAATCACTCTGTGACGCCATACTGCTGGCCATTGTTACAAGCTGCACAACTTTCAAAGAGAATAAATCCTTAGAAATTATTGAACACATCTGCTGCTGGGCAAACATTTTATTTGCAGTAATATTTCTTTAATTGTCATTATGTCGTGTTAGATGCGTAAATAAGTTAACAAATGTTCACAAAATGATCCTTTAAAACTTTTAGATAACACTCAAAATCTGGAGAACAATTCGTCTCGTTCCTATGGCCAATTTGCTCATTAAGCGGTATTTAAGATTCCACTTCACCAAACGAGAAACCATTTTCTTTAAACTGTCAGGTTTTATGGTTCCTCGTTTATAAGATACGGCTTACATCGCCTATATATATACCTAGCATATTTCATTCTAGGATATTTTAGCCTTAGGATTTTTTAATTTAGTATGGGGTCATTCACAAAATACATGATGTTTTTTCGCCCTTTTGCTCCCCTCTCTTTAGCATAATAGACTGATATTTATTAGACTCCTCAAATCCTAAACGAATTTTTAATTTTAAAAGTATATACATATTTTTAATCAAAATATAAAAAGACATTTTTTTTCGTGGTAATTATTTTTGAGTATATTTTTTGCCGAATAACCCTGAATAACCTTAACATAATATGAAAAACACTTATTATACACTATTCGAGACTAACTTTCCTGACAAGATAAATGAAGTGACGGTGTATCTCAATAAAGAAACGAGAGAAAATTTAATTCAAACATTTTCTCATGAAAATTACCTTGATGAGCGATCTTTAAATGTTATTGTAAAAATCTGGTAAAAAACCGAGTTCAATTTTCAATTGTAAAGAACACAATTTGTATACCAGAATTAAATCATGAGTAAATTGTGTCGATTTAATTAAAAATGATCATTTTTGCCCTAAAATGACCTTGATCGACCTCTAAATGTATTTTTTTTAATTCTGAAAAAAAATCAGAGGTAATTTCTCACTAAAAGTAAAAATTTGCAGGGGTGTTAAACTGAATTTGAAAAAAGCAAAAAACATACCCTAAAGGTGACTAATAATAATGAATAGAAAAGATAAACTGAAATGATCACTGAAAATGATAAACATGGAATATATGAGAATATTTTTTGTCTTTCAGTCAGCATAGTATCCGTTCAGGGTGTAGCAGGTCAAACTGCAACTTTACCATGTGATATACAACCTAGTGACTCCAACGATTCCGTTTCCATGGTACTTTGGTTCAAAGAGTCTTCTGGCGAACCCGTATTCAGGTAAGCGTACAGTCGATATTTATATAAGCGCGTTGATATTTAATGGACGCTCTTTACTCTTTACCGGTAGAACATACAGCTGCCATTATATAACACAGAAAACGCTTTTTCCTAGTTAATGCAAGTTTGAAAACGAAAAGCTTCATACCAATTTTCCATAGAGTATCTTCGTATAGGTACATCTCATTCCTTGTATAACACCACACGTGCTAGAGAGAGCTTACAAATAGATACGAATTGATTGACAATAAATATACATTAGCGATGAGTTTGATACAAGTTGGTTATTCATGAAAGTCGGATGCAGGTATCGAGAATTCCAACTTCTTTTTCCTTTATGACACCAGACATGCTAGAAATTCATGTCACTTCGAATCCCATATGTATGTTATGTAGATCTTTTAATTTCAAAGCCGAGTCATAAAAGTAATAGAATATTAATCTTTTGCTTTGTTTATATATCAATAGATTGCATATCTTTTGCAATCGAATTGCATATTCAGTGCTTTTAGCATATAGATTAAATTCTACATGACGATTAGGACAGAACTCAATAAGTCTATCTGCACATAGCAGTAGAAATTGCTACTATGTATGCAAAAATTACTTTCATAATATATAGATCACAGTGAGTTCTTCGAAATGCCAAATACACCAATTCTACCAAACTTTCCACTGTATAAAAATGTGAAAAACCTGGTGAAAACACTTGATAAATATATAGTATGGATAAATAAAGAGGGAAGCATGTATAGTATCTAAAGTACACGTTCGTATCCTTGAAGCGTCGAAGCAGTTAACCCAAATCGACAATATCGGTAAATTCCAATTCCTTTTCCTGTAAAAGGTGCAATCGTCATAATTTCCGCTGAGAAGCTGTATGTTTGTATCGCTCTCACTTGGACCTGTTCTAGTTGCGAAATGTGTGCTCTTTTCTGAAGTCAATATTACCTCGTCCGTGGTAAAGTGAGTACGCGATATTGAAGGATTTGTAAGCTACCCTTACCCGGGTAGCTGGAAAACATCGTTTACGCGGTACTTAAACTTCGACTATATGTATCTCGAGCAATAAACATAAGAAGGACTGCAGAAACGAGTGCTGGTAAATAAAGTACCGCTTGAGAGAAAAGTGCTCAAGATTTTACTGAATTCGAATTTTAAATATATCACCGTTAAAAAATGTTTGTAAAATTAATATACTTTTAATATTCGAAAGTATATGAATTTTGATAAACGTTCATGGTACATTAAATTTACGCAATAGCTGACAAAAAAAAAACTACTTCAATAACAATTTTACTTAAAGTTTTCAAAGTTTTCAAAGTTTAAAATATTAAAAGTATTACGAATTGTTATACATTCAAAGAAAATGTATAGTTTATCGAATAGGTGAAACGATGTACGAAAATAAACTTTTTAATGTAAGATAGATTATCTAAAACAATCACATGTCTACGCGAAAAAGTTTTTAAAGTGAGTATTATATGTAAAAAACTATAAAAATTTTAAGACAGATGAGATAATTGTGACTTATTTTTCTTTCTGCGATAAGAAAATATTATCGACATTGAATATGATCGTTAAAGATACATTATATATAGGACTCAAGTTCTGCAAATTCATTTCATCTTGCATGAATAAAGAAATTAAAAGAGGTACAATTTTTTATCATATCAACTGTAATTACATTTACAAAATGCCGGAAAAAAGGTGTTTGTTTCTTTTCATTTTTTGTTTCATTTTTTCGCACGGAATTGTTGGTACATTCCTGGAAAATGACCTTCGTAAGTAAACGGATATTCTCAATAATTTTATGGGGAATCAGAGGCGCATGAAATATACCCCATACATATTCTATATTCTACATACTGAGATTAATTTATCGAAAATTTGCAGAGGACTCAACGAATTCTCTCATCAGACGAAAACGTGTTATTAGTCGGATCCCAGGTGAAGACGTACCATATCCATCTTCAGTTTCTATGCACACTGTCAAAATTAAAATGATAAATCACATAAATTGCGTAGGAACTATACTGTCAATGAAAACTGTCATCACTTCTGCACGCTGTGTTCATATGATTACATCGGCGTACAAAGTTATAGCTGGGTCATCATATATACGTAATGGTTCAGTTCACAATGTAATAGAAAAAAGATTGCACGGCAATCATCCGGTTGAAGGGCAGAAGTTTGAGACTGGTATTGCCTTACTTTATGTTGATCCACCTTTTCAGCCTAGAAGAAATAATATTGTTGCCATAGATTTGCACGTAGGACCTCTATTAAAAGACATGATAGGTATGGTTCGTGGTTGGGGAAATTACTACTATGGAGGACCGTAAGTGATCATTAATAATATACAAGTAGCTCAAAATGCAATGTTTTACTGCTTTGAATCGAAAAAAGGTATATTATGAATCTGGGAATTTGTTTATCACAATTTCAGGTGTGAAACACGATATAATGGTAGACTAAGAGCAATTCGAGTACCGATAATAAGCCATCGAGATTGTGTAAATAGCTTCCGAGGCTTTTTTAATATTACAGATGCATATTTTTGCACTCATGATGTCAACCAACAATGTGGTTATACTGATGGTGGGGCTGGTTTTATTATTGATAATACACTTGCTGGAATTTACCTTGGATTAATTGAAACTGAAGGTAATTCTCACTTGAAACCTGATGTTTTTATAATACCGCAGCATTCAGATTACCATCAATGGATCTTGAGAAACATAGAACATTAAGGTATTGTATTACACGTTATGTTTTGGGAGCATACTCTTTTAAAAGTATTTTTCTCGTATTTAAAAAAAATGCTAATAAAGTTGTACTAAATTTATCGGGGCTTCAAAAATTGTTTGTTGATTTCACTGAATTTTCAGTAATTGTACGTCATTTTACGAAATTTACTTGGATATTGTGGTTCTTAAGAACGTTTAAGAGATTTCTAGGGATATCACGAAATTTATGAGTAATTTAAGGAATTTGAAGCGATTTAATGTTATTTTATGGGCTATAAATTATTTTTGAAGGATTTTCAAGGGATTTAATGAAATTTCCAGTAATTCTAACATAAATACACAATTTCAAAAAATAGAATATAAGTAAGAAATAAAACTATCACTGCGCACGAACGAGCGAATGTACGAATGGAATTAGTAAGATTATTATGTGTAATTATATATTAATGATGGGATTTTAATTTTATTATTGTCATATTAATTAAATATTTAATTTTATTACATAAGGCAAGTTTAATGATATAGTATAATTAAAAACTAATTTCCATTCTTGACATATGCATACACATTGCACACATGCTATGTGAACATTTCGATATATGCGAGAACGCATACAAGGTGAGGATCGAAGATCGTCGATAGACGTACTTATAGCGCCAAACGCATTGACTAACAAGGACGTGCTTCCCCTAAGAGTAGGATCATTGGCGCAAACAGATGTTCAGCCGTGCATGTGTATACTCGCTTAATTGCATGTGAGATGCTTCAACGGTTTATGCACACAAAGGAAGTGACGTAGAGATACGGGTTTTAATTAAGCCTCAATTACGCAGTCGTCATTACAAAATGAATTGCTAGAAGGCGATTAAGAGCCATCTTTCTACGTCTGCATCTATATAGTTTAGCTGAAGTACTAGTCTCCAATGACGTGATAATCTTTCATGATGAGTGGGTAAAAGAAAGCAGTGCATTATAGTTTTATTGAATAAAATCTGAATGAAAATTAAACACTTAATAGAAATAATGAATCACTTTAAATTATCTTTATCATATTTTTTAATATTTCAGCATAAGAGATCATTTTGTAAATTGAACTCTAGATACCCTGCTTCTCTCTAGAGCAATCTTAATCTCCCCTGAAACGATTTTGTAACAACTTGTGCTTGGAAACCTGGCATACTAACTACCTACTCCCCATGCAGAAATTTTGCCGTGGCCCCAATCGGGTACGGATCTGGCCAAATCCGGCTCGGATCGGGAAACCGACCTGGGTCAGACCCGTGATGAAACACACGGCCCGATCCGTGCCGAATGTGGCAGCCCGATCTGGCTGCCAGGTCGGCCCCGGACCGGATCCTGATTAATTGCCTGTTGAAAATCCTATCTAAAAAGGACATAATAAAAAACAAAGTTAATTTATTTCAAACATTTATTTGATTATTATATATATTGTTATGCATTACATTAGAAATATGGAGAACGTACAATGGAAAACGTCAATTTTCGGTGCCGCGTCTTGCCTGATGATTACCACCCCAATCATCATCGGCTTCAGAACCTAAAATATAATTAAATACACGTTCGTAAGTCTTCTTAGAATATATAACCTTATATTTAGAAATTGATACCATAATTATTTATAGGTATTAAATTATGTGCTAAATAATTTCGCATTAATTAAAAACAAATAATAATGTCAATTGAAGATAGCCGCGAATATATCAATCTTGATAAACAAGTTTAGTAATAATTTTAATATTGAGGTTAGGTTTCACTG
>UCOH01004999.1:0-13030 GCA_900474275.1 Synergus japonicus
GTATTATGGGAGTCTTATGAAAATCTTATCCGAAAAATTCTTATGGGGTCTTATGAGAAGTTTTATGGGGTCGTAGAGGTTTTATGGGGTCGTAGAGGTCTTATTGGAGTCTTATGGGGTCTTAAGGGTCTTTTTTTAAGTATTATGGGAGTCTTATGAAAATCTTATCCGAAAAATTCTTATGGGGTTTTATAAAGTTCTATGTGTCCTATAGTGATCCTATAGGAGTTTTATAGGGTCTTATGCGTCTTATTGGAGTCTTATAGTATATTGGGGGTCTTTTTTGAGTATTATGGGGGTATTATAGGGGTCTTTTTGGAGTCTTCTAGAATCCTATGAAAATCTTATTCGAGAAATTTTTATGGGGTCGTAGGAGTCTTATTGGAGTCTTATGGGGTCTTAGGGGTCTTTTGTCAACTATAGGGTTATTGTGGGGGTCCTATGGAAGTCTTCTAGAATCCTATGAAAATCTTATCCGATAAATTTGTATGGGGTCTTATGAGAAGTCTTATGGGGTCGTAGGGGACTTATCGGAGTCTTATGGGGTCTTAGGGGTATTTTTTGAGTATCATAGGGTTATTATCGAGGTCCTATGGAAGTCTTCTAGAGTCCTTTGAAAATCTTATCCGAGAAATTCTTATGGGGTCTTATGAGAAGTTTTATGGGGACTTATGCATCTTATTGGAGTCTTATGGGGTCTTAGGGGTCTTTTTTGAGTCTTCTAGAGTCCTATGAAAATCTTATCCGATAAATTTTTATGGGGTCTCGTGAGAAGTCTTATGGGGTCGTAGGGGTCTTATTGGAGTCTTATGGGTCTTTTTTAGTATTATGGGGTTATTATGGGGGTCCTATGGAAGTCTTCTAAAGTCCTATGAAAATCTAATCCGAGAAGTTCTTTCTAATCCCATTAAATCCCATGAAACCTCTCGAAACGCATCTTTCCACCCTTATTGTTTATAATAAACAAGTCCAAAAGTCGATTACCAAAAAAATCGACTTTTTACTCCCCAGCCTCTAATTTTTAAACAAACCTGTTAATAGCAACCAGAAGAACTCGTAAAGATATCTCCTTCATTTATGAACCGCTCATTATCTGTCTACATAATTAAATTTTAATCAAACCGATTAAGGATGTTCAGTACTTGCCCAGGCTACGGTAACTTGATATGCAGATATGATGTAACGTTATGAAAAATAACGACTAATATATTCGTAATCCGGTTCGCTTCGCAGCATTTTTCTTTACCAAATTGCTTCCTAGAACCCGCGAGCTTATGAAAATGTAACGGCCCTGTAACGGGTCGCTCATTAATAACGTAATTTGCCATGACGTGACTCTCATCGAGATAATAGAAAAAAATACTTGATCACCTTCCTTCAAACTATTTGCACCAGTGTTATATTTTTATTATTTATTATTATTTTTCTTTCTATTTTGTAATCTGGGATTTAACTAGGAAAATAAACACTACGTCATCTTTATCGATATTACACGCTACTCATTGCGGTTCATCGAGTGACCTTGGGACCTTAGAGATTGAGCCATTTACTTCAATTACAGGTTTTGCCGACCACATTGAGTGTCGATTAATTGAGATCCAAGATCGACCTTGCGATCATTATTGCACAGCTTACAGCACTTTTCAAAAATGGAGATAATCTCTGCCTCTTGTGGTTCTTCAAGTACTTCTGTATTGTATTTGTCGGTTAAGTGCCTTTAAGTAGGATAAAATTACGATGAGATAAGTAAGGGAAAAAATCCATGTGGAAAGAGGAGCTGGAAAAGGAGTTTGGAAAAGAGGTTTAAAGAAGGTGTTGGGAAAAGTGATTTTTCTAAACACTTTATCCAACCACATATTTCAACCCTCTTTTCTGAACCCTTTTTCCCAACACCTTTTACAAACCACTTTTTTGAATTCCCTTTCCAAATTCTTTTTCCAAATTCGCTTTTCCAACCACTTTTCCAACACATTTTGAAAAAAACCATTTCCCAACACCTTTTATAAAAATCTTCTCCAAAGTTGTAAAATGCAGTTAAAAGGACAGTTTAGAAAGTTTGGTTCGAAAAAGAGGTTTAGAAATATTTCACTATACATATTACACAATATATTATTATTAAAAACAGTAAACAAAATATATTCACCCCTAGTGTTAAAAGAACAGTTTTAAATCTCTAAACAGTCCTAAAAAAATCCTCCCAAGCATCAGACAATACTGATAAGAACTTTAAATAGTATGGAAATTAGAATTGCTTATGCAAATTGTAACATCTCTCTTCCATCCTCCTAAGATTTATGATTATATATTATATTCTCTCGAGTCGTTCTTTTTCAGTAGATGCCATCAAATTCTGATAACGGTAATCGAAAATATTATCGCCTTGGGGCTAAAACCAAAGCTAAAGTTAAATCTGAAGCGCGACGAGAGAGAAGACAAAATAAAAGAGAAGGCAAAATAAAAGAGAAGACAAAATAAAAGAGAAGACAAAATAAAAGAGAAGACAAAATAAGAGAGAAGTCCAAGTTTTTTTTGCATTTCGGACCCACGCCTCGTGCACTGACCCCGAGATGGAGTCAGTGGGGTCGTCTTCTGGACTCGGCGCCAGCATTGTCCCTTCAGCTTCGCGAACAAAGCGAGACGCTTCATCTTGATCGGCCGAGTGGAAGAAAGATGCTGTATTCTTCAGAGAAGAAGAGATGGCGAGGACCGGTCTCTCTGGAGAGAGTTATGGCGTTATATCTTCGGAGAACAGGCTCCTTCAACCTGAGAGCCATCTTTGGCTCGGACTCGCCAGGGCCGGTTTCGGTGCGAATTTGAAGAGACTACATTTCATGCTAGCAGAAATAGGAAAAATTATATATTTTTCACTATTTTTCTTACTCGCAAGGGAGTAAAAAGGCCTTTTTGGCCCTAGAGAGTAAAAAGGACTTTTTTAGCCCTAGGGAGTAAAAAGGACTTTTTAACCCTAGGAAGTAAAAAGGACTTTTTTGACCCTAGGGAGTAAAAAGGACTTTTTTGACCCAAGGAAGAAAAAAAGATTTCCTTGTCCCAAGGGAGAACAGCGGATTTTTGCGTCCACTATTTTTCCGAACGCTTTTTCCAACCACTTTTCCACACGACCTTTTCCAAATCCCTTTTCGTGATAAAAAAGACTTTTGTGTCTCTAGGGGGGTAAATGAACTTTTCTGACCCGAGGGAGAAAAAGTCCTTTTACTCCCTAGGGACGAAAAAGTACTTCTTTTACCCTAGTAAAGTAAAGTAGAGTAGAGTAAAGAGGATTTTTTTGCCAACTCTTATTATTAACGATTTTTCCAAACCCTTTTTACCAAACTTCTTATCCAATCTTTTTTTGAGCTACATTATCCAACCATTTTTTTAAAACCCTTTTGCCCAATATCTTTTACTAAACACTGTCATATCCTTTTCCTAAATCTGTTTTCTGACACAATTATCCAAATCTCTCTTACAATCTCACTTTTTAACCAAGTTTCAACCAGCTCCTTCAACCCCAAGGGAATAAAAAAGACTTTTTTGTCCCTCGGGAGTAAAAATGACTTTTTCACCCTAGGGAGTAAAGAGGATTTTTTTCCGACTCCTTTTAAGTAGACTATTAAGGATTTAAAATAAGCTTAATAGAGTAGCACAAAAATCTTAAAATTGCTGAGAACCACTGACCAATAAACAAGCTGGTCCATACGCGTATTAAAACAGTCTACAGATCCCTTAAGCCAACCGACCCTTGCGACTGAAGATCACCGATCTTCTCATGTTCAGGATCGGATCTTAAAACCTCCTTAAGTGATTCTACTCTAGGGTGGTAAAAAATGCATTCAAAATTTTTTCCATGCCCCCACCCCCCTCATAATTCCAAATGAGAAAAAATAAATTATTTTTTAATTTAATTTCTAACATGTATCTAACACATCTCCACGCTGCCTTAAAAACTACCCTTAAGATCAAAAATGTCAATTCATCAAATAATTATTTAAATAAATTATATTTGTTAAATTATTTTCTTCTCGAAAAAATTAAAAAAAATTTTTTACGAAAAACATTGTTGTCTATCTAGTGCAATATTTATCCACATTGTTTAATTAATTTTGCATCGTTTAAACATATCCTATTTGGTAAAATAATTATTGAGAAATATTTATAAATAAATAAAATAGTATTTCTTCGGCCCACGATTGAAGATTTTTTTAAACCAGGAAATTCAAATCTAATGTGATGAATAACATTATAAGCGTCACTATATAAGTATGTGTTAGAAAATATTATTCGGAAATGATCTTTCTGAAATTTCAAGGACAACTTTTAAATTGACACCCACTAGTTTCGTCAGCACCGATCAATTATCATACGTTACTCATTTCTAAGGAAATTTCCACATGTAATTTTATTCTCTATAAAAGTACGTGATATCTATTTCTTATTTTTATTCTGTTCTTGAGTAGAATTCTTCTTCTTGAGGCCCTTCTGAGTTAATTCTTCACTTTCAATGGTTACAAAATAAAAACAGAGTCAGAGAATGACATTTTATAATATATGCATGATTTCAACCCCTAGGGCCTAAAAATCAAATCAGAGAGTAAGATGTAGAACTTTTTGCATGATTTCAACTGCTTTTCATATTTGCAAACCGGGATTAAAATTATATTTTCAATATCTTAGGGAGAAAAAAGAAGTTTTTAGCCCCTAGGAAGTAAAAAGTGTTCTTTAACCCCTAGAGAGTAAAATGTACTTTTTAGCCCCTAGGGATTAAAAAGTGTTTTTTCAACCCTATGGAGTACAATATACTTTTTAGCCCCTATGGAGTAAAATGTGCTTTTTAGCCCTTAGGGTGTAAAAAGTGTTTTATAGTCCCTATGGTGTAAAAATTGATTTTTACTCACTAGAGAATAAAAAAGGTTTAGAAAAATATTTTACAAATAAAAAATCTCAATCTAGGGGCCAATAAAACAAAAATCAAATGAACGTGACTAAAGTACAAATAAACGTAGAAAAATATTTTGTAGAAGTTCGGAAACGTTTGTAATATTCGAACCGGAACAAAACCATGAATTATTTATTCTCAGTGATGTCATTACAGATTCATCGGTATGTCCACGATTCTCCTAAGCAAATACAAAAAAGAGAAGAAAGTTTCTTTAGAAATGACTAACAATACCAAACAAGTTTCAAGACTAAAAAATTGATCTTTGCTACCAAGTCTCTCTAGAACAAAAAAAAGTATAAAGACTCTCGAAAAATAGTCCCGATGAGATCAAATCGTAGAATAGAAAGAGGATACACAAAAAAAAAACAATAAAAGAGAGAAAGGCTGAATCACTTTGTCCAGAATACCAATTTTTATTTCCTTTTGATGAATCGCGTGTTTGGGCGCGTTTAATGACGTGAAGCCCGTCACGTAAGCAATTCTCAGAAAGGGAAAATGGCGATAGGACAGGCGGAGAGCAAAAATATGTTACTAATTGCCCGTAGCTGCTCGGAAAGGTTCGAAAGCCCGAGTAATTATCAGTGGTCAGATACACTCTAGAATCGCGAGAGAGTCTTCTGCAAGGTCGTGCACTCTTGAAGCTGTCTTGGAATTCGCTTTCGCTCGTCATCTCCTAGATTAGAGACAAAAGTCAAGGTCTTACTTTTGTTTTTCATATTTGCAAAGTGGAATTAAAATTCTATTTTTACTACCCTAGGGAAGAAAAAGAAGTTTTTAGCCCCTAGGGTGTAAAAAGTGTTTTTGAGGGCCTAGGGAGTAAAATATGCTTTTTAGCCTACAGAGTAAAAAGTGTTTATATCCACTAGGGAGGAAAAGTGTTTTTAACCCCTAGGGAGAAAAAATGTTTTTTTAACCCCTAGAAGTAAAATGTGCTTTTTAGCCTCTAGGCAGTAAAAAGTGTTTTTAACCTTTAGGAAGTAAAAAGTGTTTTTTAACCGCTAGGGTGTAAAATGTGCTTTTTAGCCTCTAGGGAGTAAAAAGTGTTTTTATCCACTAAAGAGGAAAAAGTGTTAACTCCTAGGGAATAAAGTCTGCTTATTAGCCTCTAGGGAATAGAAAGTATTTTTTTAACCCCTAGGGAATAAAATGTATTTTCCAGGCCCTAGGGAGTAAAATGTACTTTTTAACCCCTAGGAGTAAAATGTACATTTTAGCCCCTAGGGAGTAAAAAATGTTTTTTTAACCCCTAGAAATAAAATGTGCTTTTTAGCCTCTAGAAAGTAAAAAGCGTTTTTAACCTTTAGGGAGTAAAATGTGTTTTTCAGGCCCTAGGGAGTAAAATATGCTTTTTAGCCTATAGGGAGTAAAAAGTGTTTATATCCACTAGGGAGGAAAAGTGTTCTTAACCCCTAGGGAGTAAAGTGTACTTTTTAACCCCTAGGAGTAAAATGTACATTTTAGCCCCTAGGGAGTAAAAAATGTTTTTTTAACTCCTAGAAGTAAAATGTGCTTTTCAGCCTCTAGGAAGTAAAAAGTGTTTTTAACCTTTAGGGAGTAAAAAGTGTTTTTTAAACTCTAGGAAGTAAAATGTGCTTTTTAGCCTCCAGGGAGTAAAAAGTGTTTATATCCACTAGGGAGGAAAAGTGTTCTTAACCCCTAGGGAGTAAAAAATGTTTTTTAACCCCTAAAAGTAAAATGTGCTTTTCAGCCTCTAGGAAGTAGAAAGTGTTTTTTACCCTTAGGGAGTAAAATGTGCTGTTTTAACCCCTAGGGAGTAAAAAGTGTTTTTTAACCCCTAGGGTGTAAAATGTGCTTTTTAGCCTCCAGGGAGTAAACAGTGTTTTTATCTAAACGAAGTTTCTGCTTTTTGGCGTCGTCGAGTAGAAAAATAGTATACACACCTTGGCCAATAAAAAAGAAAGCCTCAGATCACCTTTTTGTCAACCTCGGTTTCGCCTCGATCGACAATCACATGTGATCTGACATTTCTTATTTTACTGGCCTAGGTATATAATATACTATTTAGCCTCTAGGGAGTAAAAAGGGTTTTTATCCCCTAGGGATTAAAATGTGCTTTTTTTTAACCACTAGGGAGTAAGGTGTGCTTTTTTACCTCTAGGGAGTAAAAAGTGTTTTTATCCACTAGGGAGGAAAAAGTGTTAAGTAAAATGTGCTTTTTAGCACCTAGGGTGCAAAATGTGATTTTTAACCCCTAGGAAGAAAAATGTGCCTTTTAGCCCCTAGGGAGTAAAAAGTGTTTTATAGCCTCTAGGGCGTATAAATTGCTTGTTACTCACTAGAGAATAAAAAAGGGGGTTTGGAAAAGAATTTGGGAAGGCTTTACTTTTGTTTCTAGGACTTGAAATCCTTAAAGCTCAAAACCACAATCGTATTCCTCCCCAAGAAAAGAAAAAAGAGGGGGGCAGAGGAAGTCTATTCATTTGAAGGGGGCAAAAGAGAAGAAAAATTTCTTGGAGGAGGAGAAAAGGAAAGGGACAAAGAGATTTATGGGGAGGTTTGTGGTTAGAAGGAGGTATTCTATGGTGAGAAGAGGTGGATATGATTCAGGCCAATAAAAAGCTGGAAATGGAGGCGAGACAAAGGAGTCGATAATTTATGCATCCTGATTGTAGAGAGGGTCTGAAAAAGAGGAAATGGGAATGAAGAGGAGTGGAGAATTTTAATTAATGCGGGGAGATGACAATCGGCATATAAAGCAAAAAGCGTCTCCCGATCGAATAATGAGAAAGAGAAAAAGTGGATCCAATGAAGATCCACTTTTACCAATATTTAAATTTCTTCAATTTTCCAGCGATTATTTATGATTTTATGTAAAAAAAAACAACAATTTTTAAGGTTCTCTTGTTTTTTTTGTTTTTTTTTTTAAGGAAAATAGTAATTAATATACAAACCCCAAATGGCGTAGAAAGCGAAGTCCCCAAATTTGTCAATTTATCCGAAATGTCTAGAAACGTTTCAAAAGCAGATAAAATCCATGAAATCATTTAAAATCCTTTGAAATACTTGAAAATCCTTTGAAGTCCTTCATATACGTTTTAAAATAATTTTCGTAATTACCGCAGACTCTGAAACTATCCAACTCCAGAGGATCAATTTACCACTTCCTGGTCGAAATTTGCATATCATCGAGTTGAGCTTTTCTAAAGACCGGAAGCTCACATGTTGAGAAGACAATCATCCTCAGCATCTGCGATGTGGGAAATATTGCAGCAAGTGGCGTTAAACAATTGAATGGCGGTCATTGTTGGATATTTCAGCTACACTAGCAAGAGATAGGGAAGAGATGGCAAGATCCACGCGAGACGAAACGAAAGAGGTGAAAGTCGGTCATTAATACACTAACAGCTGGATTCATAGTGCGAACCATGTACGGACACATCCGATGACCATGTTTTACACTCTGGTCCTCTCTTTCTCGCGAGATGCTCACGCGAACTGCTCTTCTTCTTTTTGGGTCTGTTATACAACTGGATTGGTCAACTGGAGAAGACTCGCTTTCCAAAGTGCGCTGATTCCATTTTTGATGATAAAGGAATAATAAATAAAGCTCGAAACCACAATTTCTACAATCCTCTGAATCTTTCTAGCAAAAGAATATTGAAAAACCGAAAAATTAATCGCGCAGATCATAAAGTTTGTAGTCCAAGTTAGATTTAGGAATAGAGCTAAACACACACACGATATAATTGCCCTTCAGCAAGCTCGCAACAGAGTAGACGTCCAGCGCTGATTTTACGACGTAATTGGACTTGCCTGGGCCTCAGGCCCTCAAGGGCTAGACTGAAACTAGTAGTTACTTATTACTAGGAAGATATTATCCGGGACGGGACGTTGAGGGTTTCCATCTGCCCGTTAATACTCGAACGGATGGTTAAACTTAAACCACCTGTTGCGGGGACCAGCCAGTGGCCGTGTACAGTGTACACAATCTACACCTTCTCATCTGCAGATCTGTGTACTCGTATGCAAAACTACGCATCAGCAGTAGGTTTACGGCGAAGGCTAGAAGGCTAGTCTCGAGTTGAGATCATGGTTTTCCCTCTGGGATCATTAATCTACGGTAGTGGCTGCCAGAGAGCGTACACTGGAAGCTCCTGCCAAGCCAGCAGAAAATCTACGACCCCATAACATCCCGGGAACTCCCAAGGACGTCCTGAATGCCGAGGCGAAACTGAGGCTGGCCCGCTGATGCCAACAACGATTATTCCCCCTTTGCTGACTTCCAATCTTCCCCCTTTTTGGCAACTAGCTGGAAAGATTAGGAATTACGAATTACGACCTTCGGGTGCAAGCAACCGTGGCTTGATCTAGAAATAGGGAAAGCAGTTCGTGATGCTCTATAATTTTAATGATTGGAAGAATGGAAGAGGTGATTTGGATTTTTTGGGTTTCGTTTCATGATAATGCGAGGGTTTCTTTTTTAGGAAATTTCGATGTTGACGATATTTGGATTCCATTTTGAATTTTTGGATTTTGGATTTTTTGATGATTAGATTTGTATCCTAAGACTGTACAGTATTTAGAAACGAAGTTTCATCCAAATTGCATAATTTTTTATGAAATAACAGCGACTTTTTGATTTTTTGAAAATTTTTATATTCACGAAATTCGGGTGGATTTTTGAATTTTTGAATTTTGAGACTATATTCGAATTCAGTGACCTAGAAATCACTATGAAATCAAGGTTAATACAAATCGGTTGATTTTTTATGAAAATATGGCGACTTTTTCATTTTTTGAAAATTTTGATATTGACAAAATTTGCGCTCCATTTTGGATTTTTGAATTTTGAGGCTGTATTCGAATTCGGCGTCATGAAAAACAATAAGAAATCCAGTTTTATCCAAATCGCTTAATTTTTTATGAAGATATAGCGACTTTTTCATTTTTTGAAAATTTTGATATTGACAAAATTTCGGTTCCATTTTGGATTTTTGGATTTTTGATTTTTTGATGATTAGATTTGTATCCTAAGACAGTACAGCATTTAGAAACGAAGTTTCATCCAAATTACATAATTTTTTATGAAATAACAGCGACTTTTTGATTTTTTGAAAATTTTGATATTGACAAAATTTGCGTTCCATTTTGGATTTTTGAATTTTGAGGCTGTATTCGAATTCGGCGTCATGAAAAACAATACGAAATCCAGTTTCATCGAAATCACTTAATTTTTTATGAATATATAGCGACTTTTCCATTTTTTGAAAATTTTGATATTGACGAAATTTCGGTTCCATTTTGGATTTTTGGATTTTTTGATGATTAGATTCGTATCCTAAGACTGTAAAGCATTTAGAAACGAAGTTTCATCCAAATTGCATAATTTTTAATGAAACAACAGCGACTTTTTGATTTTTTGAAAATTTTTATATTCACGAAATTAGGGTGGATTTTTGAATTTTTCAGTTCTGAGGCTATATTCGAATTCAGTGACCTCGAAATCACTACGAAATCGAGGTTCATCCAAATCGGTAGATTTTTTATGAAAATGTGGTGACTTTTTAATTTTTTGAAAATTTTGATATTGACAAAATTACGGTTCCATTTTGGATTTTTGGATTTTTTAAGATTAGATTCGAGTTCGGAAACTATTAACCACATGGAAGCGAATTTTCATCTAAATCGCATAATTTTTCAAGACATTACAGCGAATTTTTGGTTTTTTGAGAATTTTGAAAATCACGAAATTTGGGGGCATTTTTGAATTTTTAAATTTTGAAGCTGTATTCGAATTCAGCATCATGAAAAACAATACGAAATCCAGTTTCATCCACATCACTTAATTTTTTTGAAAATATATTGACTTTTTCATTTTTTGAAAATTTTGATATTGACAAAATTTCGGTTCCATTTTGAATTTTTGAATTTTTTATCATTAGATTCGTATTCTGAGACTATTAAGCCTTTAGAAACGAAGTTTCATTCAAATCGCACAATTTTTCATAACAATAGGACGACATTTTGAATTTTTGAAAATTTCGATATTGACGGTATTTCGGTTCCATTTTCAATTTTTGAATTTTTTATCATTAGATTCGTATTCTAAGACTATTAAGACTTTATAAACGAAGTTTCATTCAAATCGCACAATTTTTCAAGATTATATAACGACTATTTGATTTTTGAAAATTTTGATTTCCACGGAATTTGGGAATTTTGGTTCCACTTGGAACTTAAAGAATTTTGACGTTTTATTTGTATTCAGTGATTTAATTTATTGAACTTATTTATAAATTATTATTATTACTATTAATTTCTGATAAATTTATATGAAAAAACAATATTTTTGAGAGTTCTCTTCTTTTTGTCTGAAGAAAAATAATAATTAATATATCATCCCCCAATGGCGTAGGATGCAAAGTCCCCAAACTTCTCAACTTATCCGAAATCTCGAAAAAAAATTTTCAAGTCACGTAAAATCATTCGCAAATTTTCGCATTTGAGAAATCTTTCAAATTCCTTCAACTTTTAGATTATAACTAAGATATATGAAAAATTGCAAATGATTAGACAAATAAAATTTCTCTATTTCAATCCTGAAGATTGAAAAAAATTCAAATAGATAGAAATAGGATATGATTATTTTAGGATATATATTATTTTAGATCTAAATTTTTTTAGTAGGGATAGCGAGTCGCTAGCCAGGTGCAAATTAGGGACAGTTTGTCTACCTGTGCAAGTAAACAATTTTCTGAAATAGCGGCGGAAAATAACACGCTTGAGAGAATGGGACGGGAAAAATGAGGATTCCAGAATGTTCTCGTCGCTCTTGAAGCTACGTGTCTTATGGTCTTCGTGATAAGCATGAAGCGAAGGAAGTGCGTTCTTGAAGGGCGAAACGCTAGTGATGGACGTTTCAAGACCCGGAAGTCACTTATTGTTGTTTATTCGAGCGAAAACTCTTCGGAAATGTCGATCACCCGATTATTCTTCTAGTTTGAAAAAAATCAAGTGTCTCATCTTGAAGTGCTTAACAAATTGAGAGAGACACCCGCAAAAGAAAACCCGATGAATGCAGCAAAAAGCATAACAGTTTATTAGAGATGCTTTTTCCAAACTGATTCTATTTTTTTCACTTTTTATTACATTCTCATCGTTAGATTTGTTTCATTTTATTTTTACCATGAAAAATGAGATTTAAATGTAAATTCGTTTCTTAATAAGTTAATTAATAAGTTATTAACAATTTTCTCTCTTAATGGTGATTTTCCTGAGATGGGAATTATTGCGAGCGATTTTATGTGATTAAAATTTTTTTTTACAGATTTCGGATAAATTGGAAATTTGGGGGACTTTGCATCCTACGCCATTGGGGGAGTATATACATATTAAATATTATTTTCCTTCAAATAGAGATCGAGAAATTATGCGACTTGGATCAAACTTCGTTGTTAAAGGTTTAACAGTCTCTGAATTCGAATCCAATCTTAAGAATTTCAAAAATCCAAAATGACCCCCAAATTTGTCAATATAAAAATTTTCAAAACAAGAAAAAGTCAATATATTATCACGAGAAATTATCAGATTAGGGTGAAACTACATTTCTAAAGCTGATTTAAAATCAAAAATTTGTTTTAGAGATTTCGGATAAATTTCAAGTTTTGGGGACTTTTCATCCTACGCCATTGGGAGATTGCATATTAAATATTATTTTCCTTCGAATAGAGATCAAGAAATTACACGATTTGTGTCAAACTTTGTTATTAAAGGTTTACCAGTCTCCGAATTCGGATCCAATCATAAAACCTTCAAAAATTCACAATGGAACCCTATTAACATTAAATTAAAAATCTCCCAAAAGACGAAAGGCGCTATATTATCATGAAAAATGATGAGACTTTTTATCGTTTCTATGTTTATCGTTAATTATCCCTCGAATGCAACACTGTAGATCCATATCGATTACAGATGCGGAGAACATATAAAATCGGCTCTTAATAAGTTAATTAATAAGTTATTAACAATTTTCTCTCTTAATGTTGATTTTCCTGAGATGGGAATTATTGCAAGCGATTTTATGTGATTAAAATTTTTTTTAGAGACTTCGGATAAATTGAAAATTTGGGGGAC
>UCOH01005003.1:0-23292 GCA_900474275.1 Synergus japonicus
TCTAAAGACTTATGATCTAGTTTTTGTTTCCATGTTGCGAAAGGGAGTTCGGTCTCCTTATTATTCCTTCGTGGGTGAGAGCAAAGATATTTTGGCGAGAGCTCAGCGATTATCAGCGAGCCTATATAGCTATATAACCATGTAGAACTGAAAAATAAATACGATAAAATAATGAATAAATAATAAATATTTATAAACGAATGACAGGCTCTTGAATTTTTATATTGCTGAAATCCAAATGGAACGATTTATAAAATCGTTTAATTAATAATTCCAATTATTACATTGTTCGTCTAATTAATTTACCTACAAATAAATTGTTACTTTTACAATTTAAAAATTTTTTAATTCATTAACTTTCTATTTCGTAAATTTAAAAATTTATTTGGTACTTATAATTCGATATATATCTTTAGTTTTCATCTTTTAATGAAATCTATAGTTATTCTCTTGGATCTAGAAACTAACCCAGGGTGTCTAGCAGCTTGGGAAACCAGGAACAACCAAGAAAAACCCGGGAATTTCATTTAGGATTGGGAATTTTTTTTATTTTATTGAAAAATAGACTTTTTTCTACTTTATCTTTTTTTATTCTATTCCAACTTCATCAAATTAAAAAAACAAATTCTTTTTTCAAGAATCACAAAAAGGTAACTATAAATTGGTTGGACGAGAAAAAATTTGACCGGAAAAAGACTGGAAAAGACCGAAAGAAAACAGGAAATTTCCAATTTCGTAGTCACTAGTCACCCTGTAACCACACTGAGAATAAAGTTTTCTTAAATTAAACAAAATTTTAATGAATCAAACAAATTATCAATTTCCTATCACAATTCTATATTTGTTTTTATTTATTGCATTTACATATAATTTTGTTTAATTCAAAAGAATGTTTTTCATTAAACATTTTAATAAACGTTTTTTTTAAATTAAGCAATGTTTCTTTTAATTAATTGAAAGAAAAGGGAATAATTTATTGTAGAAATAAAAGAAATCAATGTATACTATAATTTCATTTATGTAAGACATTCTCCATAACGAATGAAATTACTAATTTGCTGAAAACGAAAATTATTTAATTTTATTTTTTAAAAATATAGTTAAATTCGTGTAGGTCGGCAATATATTAGTTAATTTTTCATTGTATATAAATATAGGCATCTTTTATACTTTTATAAAAAATTAAGTGTAAAAAGTTAAATTTGGATTTCGGAAATTCGAAAATTAAAAAATAAATTAAACAAATAATAATATTTTTATAAATTATTAATTTGAATTTTATAGAGCAATGAAAATCATTTCAATTCTAAAGCACAGTTTTTTAAATTATATACATTTCAAAAACAGATACAACATGTCAATTTTTATTATACTATAAGTTTAGTATATACTATAGTACATACTATAAATTTAGTATACTTATAAGTTAAATAAAATCTTTGTTTTATATGAATTTCAAAAAATTACGATTTGGCGCCACTAAAATAGGGCGGCTTACAGCGCCTCTATAGGGATGTGCTGGCGAAAGCTGAAATAGTAGCTATATATATTGTATATATATGCACTATGCACAAACTCGACTTGTGAGCCCCCTACAAGAATGTGCAGGAACTAATCCTTATGCCGCATCTAGGTACTAATATCTTTGAATGTACTTCTACTACGACTTTGCTATAGTCCCACGCTGGGAATTGTAAAATTACAAATTCATTAGGGATTCTAACCTTAAAGAGTGTATTACTCCTATACTCAAAGTGGTAATATTACAGAAAGTTCTCTGTGAAATTTTACCAATAAAGACTGTGAAATTTTTTTCATTTTTTACAGTGTAATTATGCATGTACGTTAATTTAATTGTTATTTTATATTTCTCTATATACTACCAAAGTATTAATAAAAATCGGCTAGATTCCAGAAAGACTAAAAAGAATATTATATTGCACGATATTCATTATAATAAAGAGCTAAGAAAAATTATTTAAAAAAGGTTGTGGACATGTTTGTGTATTAATTTGCATCGTATTGTATTATATGTTAAGAAATTTATAATTCAAAAAACTGTTTCTTAATTTCAGAATGGAAGCAACCTACCAGAACACACATTTCACTTGGACGGTGAATCCTAAAAGTATTCTTGGTGAAGTACAAATTTTCGTTTCGAATTTAATTGTATATATTAAATATATTAATTGTATATAGTTGTATATAATTTAATTGTATATATTTCATCTAAGGTATCTATAATCTAAAGGTATCATTTAATGATGTATCTTTTGGTATTTATACTATTTTTTATGCTTTTCAGGTCATGTGACACATAACAAAATATTTTATAAATGAAATATTTTTTATTCAATATTTGGGGGTCTGAAATAATTAACAATTCACTAATAAAGAGTTTTTCTCAAAAGAAAGATATATCTCAATTAAATATGACAGAAAATTAATGCACTTCATATATGCGTATTGTTTTTTTCACATTTCCTGTGATACTAACCCTGAGCGACTCTATAAATTCTTAAATTCGAGAATCAATGTAACTTCGTAATTTAAATTTTAGCGCCAAGAACCGAATGCTGCCGAAACAAGCCACGAAGTTTCCCGAAGTGCACAAATTTCCAAAATAAAATGGCGTTCATTAGTCACGTCACTTTTACACGGTATCCGCTATCCAGTTATTATATAGATCAGTGGTTAATATTGAGAAAGGAATGCGATGAATATTGGGAGGTTGTTAATATTGCGATGGATAATATTGGAAGAGTCGAGTGTACTTCAAAAATTTCTGAAAATTTGTTTGCTTGACTTGAACCACGGAGTTGCACCCTGGGCAGTTGCCACGGTCGCCTCGCCCTCGTTACGGCACTGGACTGATGGTGCCTTTAGTGAGTCGGTGTTATGCAGTTATGCTCAATATCTCATTTTCTGAATAACTGCAGTTATTCAGCAAGCGCAAGGTTCTGCAGTGACGCGTCACTGGAAGTTTTTTTACGTATTTGGTTTTCTACTTATTGTAAATTACGTATTTTATGTATATACAGCTCAGTAAGTTGAGTAAGTACTATTATTAGTATAATAATATCTTTGGTGATCTTTGGTATAGTACATCTATAATAATATTATAATGCTCAGTTTTCGCCAGTGATAATAATATAACATAACTGATAAATCAGCTGTGAATGTTTTTTCGCCGAAGGTGAAGATAAGATCCAAGGAAATTTTAATCAAGTGAAATTTATTTTAAAATATTGTAAAAATTATTAAAACAAAATGTTGGAGAAGAAAGCAGTGCTGAAGCAATTTTTCAACTGCCAGGTCTTGCGAAATGGACAAATTTTAATAGAAGACCTGTGGGTTCGGGATGGAAAGGTCATAGACCCGGAGAAAATATTTTATGATGAAAAGATTGTACCTGATTTTAAGATTGATTGTTGTGGTGCTCTGATATCGCCGGGATATATAGACCTTCAAGTAAATGGTAAGTTTAAAAAAAAAAAATTTTTAATATAATGCATGGACTAATTTAACTTTGTGAGAATTTTTCGTACAGCTCTCATCGATTTTTATTTCAATTTTAAAAGTGTTTTGGAGTAATCTCGAAATTTAATATTTTCGTTCTACAGCTGTACTCTTTTTTTTTTTTTTTTTTTTTTAAATTGAAATATCTTCATTTTATCCAAAAGTACTGAAAGTAGATATTTTTTTCACTCTTTATACACATACTTATATATTTAAAAATGATTAATTTATATCATCGACAAATAGAGGTATAATGATACTTCGGATACAATAATAGCACATACAATTTTTTTCTGAAGCACGAAAATGAACCTATTAGATAAGTAGGGAAAAAATATTTACGTAAAGAAATCCTATCTTAAAAAAGAGATGTTACCAATATATCGAACACATTGTTATCGACAAAACCTGATTGGTTCCTTTTTTGGAATACGCAAATTTGTGTGAATCTTTCGAATTTGAAAACTATCTTCAGACTATTTTCGTAAAAAAAATAAAGATATAAAAATAGAAAAAATTTAAAGATAGAAAATTATAAAATATATAAAATTATAAAGATAGAAAAATATTATATATGTTTAATTTTAAGAGAAGTTTGATTTCAAAGTCAAATTTCAACATGAAAAAGTAGAATTTTGTCTTTATACACTTTTTTTTTAGGTGGCTTGGGAATAGATTTCTCGAACAATATCAACAATGTTGAAGAAGGTGTTAGTAAAGTAGCAAAAGAATTATTATCACATGGAGTTACTTCCTTCTGCCCTACAGTCGTGACCTCGTCTAAAGAAACTTATCGAAAGGTTCTTCCGAAAATAAAAAAAACGAAAGGTAGCAAATCTGGTGCTGCAGTCTTGGGCGTTCACGTCGAAGGACCTTTTATAAGCCCAAGTAAAAAAGGAGCTCATGAAGAAATGTGTATTCGCAAGCTTGATGAAGTTCGTTTTAAAGGAGAATGAATTTATTTTATAATTTCAAGCTCAAAATTAAATAATCTTTAAAGATAACACAGCAACACAAAAAAAAAAGTCAAAATAGGACGCTATCTGATTGGTTTTCGAGATAAACTTAGAAAACTGTATTTTCGGTTATATGGTGGATAAGCTTTGTATTGTCATGGAGTTTAAACTGCTGAATTACATTTTTACTAACATTTAAATGATACGCCAATTATTTTATTTTATTTTATTCGTGGGAGTTTTGTTAAAAATAATCTATTCATTTTAAAGATTATTTAATTTTAAGCTTGACTAAACCGAGAAAATTCTTCTTAAAAAATTGTATTAAAATTGAATTATATCTTTTGGTAAATTGGATGAACGTCTTATAATGAATATGTTTTAATTTCCAGGGTTTTAAAAGTCTACTTGATACCTACGACAATCTAGAAAATATATCTTGCATTACACTGGCGCCGGAAATTCCGAATGCATTGCCAGTAATAAAAGAATTACGCAAGAGGAATATTATCGTTTCTGTTGGTGAGAATTGAAAAATTGTAGAATTTTTAAATATTATAGTATTTTAATGCAAATTAATGTCTATTTTAATATAATGTTGTACATGTTTAGGCCATTCTGTAGCGAATTTAAAAGAAGGAGAAAATGCTTTCAAACATGGAGCTACGTTTATCACACATCTTTTCAACGCAATGCTCCCGGTAAATATATTTTCTTTAAATATATACGATATTGACAATTTAAAAATAATAAATAAATAAAATGAATACAATTAAGGGCGTTGGACTCAAGTGTTAAGCTCAAAATTCTATTATCCATTTTACTCAACGAACATTATAGATAAATATTTTTTTTTTCTGTAGCGCTAATCTTTTTTCAAATATAAGACTACATACAGAGCGAAAAAATATTTATTTAGATACTTTTTGCATAAAAAGAAGAATTCAAAATCTAATTTCAAAATTGAATATTTTTGTTTCACTTACAAAATATTTGAATTAGATATTTTCTCACTCTGTACGCATTATTCTATTTAAAAATTTATTAATTATACAAAGGGAAAAAATTCCAAATTTAATATTTGTTGAGTAAAATGAAGAAATCGAATTTTTAGATTAGAACACCCTTAAATGTTGAATTAAATATATGTATCAATAATTTATTTATTTACAGTTTCATCATAGAGATCCTGGATTAGTGGGTCTTTTAACATCAGATCAAATACCTCCAGAACAAATTGTTCATTATGGAATTATTGCCGATGGAGTTCATACACATCCGGCCGCTTTGCGAATCGCTCATCGAACTCATCCGAAAGGTAACTTTTATCTTCTCTATTATTTGTGAGTTTTTTCTTTAATTATTTGCATTTGACTAAATTAAAATTCATGTAAAATAATTTTATATAGTTATATTATAGAATATCAGATTTAACTTGGTATAGAGTGGAATAACTTTGCCGAATTTCATGAATTTATCTGCACACGTTTTCGAGATATTGTAGGATCGTTAAAGAGCCTGATAAACACATACACACGTCCGGAAAATTTTGTTGGGCATATTAAATATATTCCACTTTAACTGTGTTCCAAAAAACCTTTTTTTTTGGAAACTGGACTTTGTCACCACACTAAAGCTTCTTCTATGAGGAAGCAATAATTGAAAATGATTGGAAATAATACAAAGTGAATTCAAATTAATTCAGGAGAATTTGAAATAATAACTAACTTTAATTTATTTTGCTTTCGAAAGAATTTAAGTGAAATCCTAAGAATTCGTGCAAAATCAAAATATCTCAAACTAATTGAAAATAATTAATTGAAAAAAGAAATCGAGAGAATTAAAAATAAATAACTCAAAACAGTCGAAAAAAATGGATAATAATTAAAGTCAGTATAAAAGAGTTTTTGAAAATTTCTAGGCCCATTGGAATATGAGTCCCGAAGCTGCAGCCCCTTCAACACCCCTTTTATTCGGCTCTGAATAATATGGAAATTACAACTTATTAGAACAATTTTATTTGTAGAATAATACAAACTAAGTTACGAACTTTTTCAACAACTTTCTTTCTAATTACTGAATCATCATTTCTTTCCCTTAGGTTTGGTCTTGGTGACTGATGCAATTTCGGCTTTGGGCTTAAAAGAAGGAATTTACCAATTGGGTCAACTAGAAGTGGAAGTTCGAAATGGCAGAGCTTACATTGCAGGAACAGAAACTCTTTGTGGCAGTATCGCCAACATGTCAGAATGCGTCAGATTTTTTAAGGAAGCCACTGGTAAACATAAATTTTTAATTAATTTCTTACTATTTAAAAAATTTCATTTTAAAATGAAGAAACTGAATACTTTATCTTTTCTCAATTTCAGGATGTACAATCGTGGAAGCTTTAGAAGCAGCGACTTTACACCCTGCCCGAGCCCTCGAGATAAATTCGCACAAGGGAGTCTTGAGTTTCGGGGCGGAAGCAGATTTTATTTTACTCGATAAAAACCTTCAAGTTTTATCCACGTGGATTGCAGGAGACTGCGTTTACGAACGCAAATAAAAACTCGAACAAAATAGTCATTAGAAAAAAAAGTCTAAAGTGATTTACTTGCAGAGAAAATTATGTAAAATTTAAAAATTTTTAAATTATTAAATTTTATTAATTCAGTTTTATGTTTGAAATTTACGGATATTTTTGTCTACAAATATAGGCAAAAGTTAGTTTCGAAAAAGTAAAGAAGTTATTAATCGATTTTTGATGAATCAACTTTTTTATCATTAGAGTGTTTTAGTGTACAGTATTTTTATCTTGTTATTTCCAGCAGTTATTGGAAAATTACTTTTTTTATCGATAGCTGTGAAACTGGCCAGATAAAGTACGATAAAAAGTTTATCCAGGACAAATAACATTCCAACGCGAGTATATTTACTGAAAAATGGTAAAACTTTTACTTAATTGACACTTTTAATCGATAAATCATAAGATATGTATTTTTATATCCGCTATTTTAAGAAATTCCTGTTAAAAGCTTTTATACGGTATTTTTATAATGTGAAGAATAAAATCATTCGAAATTATAAAGGTTTCCTAATTTCCTTCAATTAAAAATATACAATTTAAAGTTAATTTTAATTTTATTTCAAGATTAGATGGTGCTACCTGCTCAAGCAATTCTAGAGAAATTGCCATTTCTACAAGTTTCTTAAAATTTACCACCGGTAACATTAAGGGGTCTAACCACTTTAGACGCTCAAAAATAAGGCTATTTTCAAGAATTTTTTTCATGATTTTAAATTAAAGATATTGGTACATAAGATGTTATATATAAAAAATGCATTTGCGAAATACTTGAAAAATTTTTTTAAAATTCATTTTAGTGAATATTGGTAAATAAAAATATTGGTTGAAAGAAGATAAAAAAAGGAGGGTGTACGCTGTTGATATTTTCTCTAGGACGGATGGTCTGAAACAAAAAACTGAAACGGTTTTAGATTCAGCAGATAAATGGCTATAGCGCATATCATACGTTTTTTGATTTTTTCAAAATTAACAAAATGGCGGACATTTTTCGAAAAGTATGAAAAAAACACGTATTTTTTCACCATTTCTTGCAAAAAAAAAAAATAGTTCAAATCAAAATTTCAAACATCGTATGATATGCGCTATAGTTATGCTCATAAAGAATATGTGGTAAAATTTTGGTAAGCATCGGTTAAGTAGTTTCAGAGATTTTATCAACAAGCCGTCCAAAAACGTTGTTTCGAGAAAAACGCGTTAACATTTTTTTTCAACGAAAAACCGTAAAAGAATCTTACCTGGCCTTAATCAGCGATGCCTGCACCGTACATTATGCCTTCAGTTTCTTCATAATGCTTGTTTTCATCCAAAGTAAAAAAAGTAAAAAAAAGGAAGTAAAAAAATTGCAGTCAATCAGAAACAATACCAGCAGTAGGCAGTACCAGGCAGTACCGCTCCGACCGATGCGGACTAGCGCGCTCGGGTAGCTACGTAAACAGCGCCTAAAAGTATACTTAGACTGCTCCGATCTTTATGAAATTTTAGTATGATATTTTCAGATATATATACTTTCAAAAAATGCAGTAAAAAGAATTTATTTTTTAAAAATTCTAAAGTGGGTAGACCCCTTAAATACTTTTCAAATTTCACAAATTAAATAAACAAATAAATAATCATTTTGTAAGATAAATTCAATGCTTGTAAACTAAATTGAATTATTTGTAAACTCTTATAAATGCTTGTTTGTAAACCAATACATAAATCCACCTTTGCATATTACATAATTGTTTAGTTGATCTTTATCCCTGCTTAATATTTTTTATTATACAAATATAATAGGGTTAGTGCTTCTCTCTTTATCTCTGGACGTCACATTATTACCGAATAATTAAATAAAGTTATTTTACCATTAAATCCGTTTATTGACATCCTCAAACAACTTGATTAGATGATGATTAATCGTCAAAATAATTTTTTTATTTCTATTAAAATCCATACAGAGTTATTATTCAGAATTGAAAAGCCAAAGAAAAGTAAACAAAAATTAAAATGTGTTTTAGAAAATCTTTTTAATAGAAAAGGAAGATTTTAAGACGAGATAAAAAGTTGCAATAAATTTTACTGTAAAAGCAAGAGCGGTGAAGTTTTATCTTCTTTCCAGAAGAGCTGGACTGCTTTTTAGAAACGCTGAGCTTATTTTTTTTATCGTTCTAATTTTTTTGATTTTTCAAATTTGAATACGTAAAAGTAAAGTTTCGTAACTAATAAACACTGTCTTTTAAATTGCAAACATATTGCGAATGTCGAATTCCAAAGGTGTGAGCTGGTGGGTAGTCCAAATGAACCTGCACATAATAAATTTCATGTTTTAATGAACGATTCTAATGATTATTTTACAGAACTTGAGACTTCAGTGATCCTACAGGGTGGCCATATGTCAAGGAAGTCAGGGACATATCAGGGAAGCGCGAGTAGTTGTCAGGGAAAATAGAAATTAACATTTATGCTAATTATGTTATTTTTGTAGTATTGCGTATGCAGATTTTATAGTGGATTTTTGAAGTATTTCAAGAGATTTTTAGATATTTTATAGGATATGAAGAAACTTAGAATATTTTAAAGAAATTAGGGATTATAAAATGTTCACGTGGAATTTTAAAGAATTTTAAGAAATTTTCATTTTTTAACAGTGATTTTAAGGGTTTTTATTGAACATCTTTAAAATGATTTTAAAGATACTAAATATTCCTCGAGAAATTAAAACAAATTTATCAAGATTTTTATGATTCGTAAGATATTTTGTGAAACTGTAAAGGATTTCATGGAAATTTAATAGATTGTAAGGAATTTATGATATTTTATACTTTTATCGGATTTTAAAAATTATAGTCAAATTTTAAGGAATTTAAAGATGTTTCTGGGAATTTCAAAAGATTTCAGCGAATTTTAAGGGATTTCAAAATTCCTCATGGAGTTTTGGAGTTTTTTAAAAGTTTTTGTGGAATTTTGAAAGATCGTAGGAAATTTTAAGAGATTTTTAGGAATTAAAAAAGATTTTGAGGAATTTAACCCTTAGCTGCCACACTTCACGAAAGAGATTTTTTTACGAATTTCAAGTGGTGTGAAGTGATTTTAAATTTTAAAGGATTTAAACTGATATACGAAATTTTTGAATAATTTCAATGGTATTTTTACTGAAAATTTGTTCGCATTTTGATACTTTTATGTAAGGGTAATTTGTCTGAAAATCAGGGGAAAGTCAGGTAAATGTCAGGGATTGGTTGCTATTGGCGCGCAGTTTAAAATGCTGAAAAATACGCAATACGCATGCGCAATTGGTATGACATTTGAGGGAAAGAATTTGGTGAAATTCGAGAGGGTCTCCGGTTTGGATTTCGTGTAATTCAGGAGGTTCGAGTGTAATTGAATCTTGTGGTCACCATGATCTAGATCGAATTTTAATATTAGAACTTGGAATTAAGAGAGAAATACCTTTTCAGGACAATGTGCTCCGGGTCCAGGTTTCTGTGAATGATCATCGGGAAGTGGGAACCTGGAACTAATGCTGTACACAGGACTCTTTGCGCTGACTGAATCCGGTTTTATCGCTTCGTAGGCTCCGGGTCCTGGTACAAGAACTCTATCGTCAGTGAAGATCTTTTGCCTTCCCGAAATTGAGTAAGCTGGAGCGGTTTTTTTGTTACCCTCCTTAGTTCCGCAAAGCGCAGATGGAATATTGTAAACGTTAGGTGCTAAAGAAGCAGAAAATGTTAATTTCCCAACTAAACTGTTTTGGCTTCAAGACAATAAATTTATTTACTTCAGTGGCGTATAAAACTTTAAAAAACCCAAACCTGTCCCGAAGTCATTTTGCACATTATTAATTTAATTTCAAATTGAATTTCAATATGAACTCTTTAAGGGCGTTGGACCCAAGTGTTAAGCTCAAAATTCCATTCTCCATTTTACTCAATGAAAATTAAAGATAAATATTTTTTCGCTCTGTAGAGCTAATCTTTTTTCGAATATAAGACTGCATATAGAACGAAAAAATATTTAATTTTGATACTTTTTGCATAAAACGAGGAAATCAAAAGCTAACTTCAAAATTGAATATTTTTATTTTACATACTTAAGAAATATTTGAATTAGAGATTTTCTCACTAGTTAAAAATTGATTAATTCTGCAGAGGGAAAAAAATTTTAAATTTAATAATTGTTGTGTAAAATGAAGAAATTGAATTTTTAGATTAGAACTTGGCTCCAACACGCTTAATAGTAGATTGTTCAACAAGTGCGTATTTCCAATGTATAGCAGATACAACACTTGGCCAAAGTTTTGTAATAAAATACAAAATAGTTATCTAATTTGAGGTGTTGTATTATTCTTTATTTTATTATAAACCTTTGGCTAAGTATTATATATATATTATTTATATTTATCTGGTCCTAAATTTGTATTAAAACAAAAAAATAAATAAATATATAAATATTTTTTTATAAATGTAAATATTTATAGAATTCGATATCAAAAAATGTAAACATGGTATTGCAGAGAAAAAAAAATGACGGTAAGGTAAGGATTGGATAATTTAGATAATTTAGATCCAACATCCTTAAATAAATATTTATCCCGATATGTTAATCCTATCTAAGGGGAAAATAAAAATGAGTATTATATTATAAATTGAAATTACATTTCTTTCAGAGAATCGACTCGCCCTTCGTTATTTCTGCTCCTGTTTTATATATCCATGTTTCAATTAAAAGCGGCAGGAAAACTGCATTTTTATACTAAGCATAAAAAGGTGCATAGTGTTAAAAGCGGTGTTACAGCCCAAAAGCCTTCATGCCATTGTTTTTCTTTGTTACCAGGAATATCGCTTAGTCTTTCCATTGGTGGTCTTAAACCAAAACTAAAGTGAAACGCCTTTTCGAGAATCAACATCGCCTTTTCCGGTGAATATTGTCCTGGGCCTGTAGAAAGAAATATAATTAATTTTCACAAAATCTTCATCTTCATCTTTAGCAAAAGTTTTGGATAGAAGAAATTACATTCGAATGAATCCGAGCTAGTGGCGTAGCTTACTTTAGGGGGTCCCTTCTACCATTTTGATTTAAAATTTTTAATTTTACGAATCTTTGCTAACATACTCGGGGGCCCCCTGAAGCTCGGGGCCCCGTATCATTGATAAGGCTGATACGGCGGTAGCTACGCCCCTGATCCGAGCCATCTCGAAAGAAGTTTTCATTCCGAATAAAATTTGAAAAATATTGTTCAGATTAGCCTTGGATTTATTGAGAACGAAAACTGCTTTGGATTTTCAGTTAGAATCAATTTGAATTTTTAATCCAAAAGATCCGTATTACATCGGAATTGTAAAAAGTATTAAATAATAGTTTTTTAAACTTTTAAAAAGATTTTTCGGATTTTTGTCATTGTCAGATTCATTTGAATTTCAAACTTGGATTAATTTTGACCGCAGGGTCGCCAATTTGGCCATTATACTATATTCAAGTAACTAGCATGTGTGTAGTACGCGATTTCTCAAACTTCTTTTTTTACACGATTTTCGTAAGTGTTCGGGCTTTGAAGTGCATATCGAGATTCGAAAAATTTTTCTGAGTGAGTGAAGCACCCTTGGAGTGAAGTTTTGTGCCTTTTTTGCTCGGACAGGAACTTGGCAAAATGTAAGTGCTGTTTACCCGCACCCCTCAACCCGCGTCACCGAAACTTATAAAAATTCACTTTTTAGCCAAACAAATTTCTTTTTGCAGAAAATAAGCAGATAGCCCCTCCTGTCGTACAACCAAAAGATTGTCGATAAAAAAAACGACACTTAAAACACATCATTTTTGCGATCTCAAACACCGCGTATTGCCAAGATGTGGACACAATGGTGGATTTTAAGGCATTCCACAGATTTTGCTATTTTTCTGTGTTTGTTTACATGTTTTCGTGAAATGCTGCAACAGGCTTAAGGGCATGTGTTACTTACCATATGAGCAAGTTTTTAAACCCGTTCTTTTTTCTACAATTTTTACATTTTCAAAAAAAAATTATAGTCAACATCCGTCAAGAACGTGAACACGGACGGTGTGAACTAAAATTTTTTTGAAAATTAAAAATTTTTTTCCTTAGGATTTATTCAAATTGAAAATTTATATTAATTCTGATTTATAATTTTCAATGAAAAATTTCGTTCGATTTTCGATTTGAATCAATTCAAGCACTTTGGAAATCCTTTCGAACTTTTAATCTCAATGAATCTGAGGCTAATTCGAAAAACCTTTCGTATTGAATTTTCACAATGATTTTGGATTAAAAACTTGAAATGATTGGACTCATTCAAATAGGATTTTCATCGGAAATTTTCAGCAGAGGTATTTTAACATTAATGCGTCAACTATTATTACCTGGTATGGCTTCGATTTTGTGATTTTCAATTTTCGACCCAAAACTGTACTGAATATTTTTTTCCAAGTTGACCTTCTCCGGACTATAAGCCCCAGGAGCTAAAAATAAAAAAAAGTAATTAAAATAAAAATAATTTTCCATAATTCGTAAATAATATATACTTTTAATTGGATTGAAGTTTCAGACGTCTAGTCCGACGATTTTCTTTACATTTTTTGTAATATGTAATAACAAAAAAAAAAGGTTCCCATCGTTCCCGAAACCGAAAATTTTTATTTATTTTCTAGGATCAATTTTAGAGAATTTAGAGGAATCTGCAAAAGATTTTATATGATTTGAAAAATTATAAAAGGATTTCGAGAGATTTATATTTAAGGAATTTCAAGGGATTTTTAAAAGAGTTGAAAAGAGATATCAATAGATTTTTTTCAGAGATTTCACAAAATTTAAGAGATTTTGTGAGATTTCATTTGATTTACTTAACACTAGAATAAATTCATTAAAATTTCTTAAAATCACGAAATCTTTTGAAAATTTTTAAACTCTTGAATTTTTTTGAAACCCATTGAAATTGCTTAAAGTCACTTAAAATCTGATAAAATTTTCGTCAGACTAGACGTTTGAAACTTCAACCCAATATACTTTTAAACATTTTTTTTTGTACATCCAAAAACTTAAAAAATTACCAGGGTTGTCATTAGGTTTTGTGGAAGGTGCTTTTCCATATAAACTGTACTCGGGTCCCTTACTAAGATTCACCTTTTCGGGACAATAAGTTCCTGGCGCTAGAAATTATAATAAGTAATATTTAATCTTTATATTTACATATTGATGTTTAAAAATATGCGAAAGAAATTAGATCTGTTTTTAAGTACCAGGTGTATCACTTGGATGTTCCATGTCTGGTCGAAGACCGAAACTATACTGAGGTGAATGAGTAAGATTTACTTTCTCAGGGCTATAAGTTCCCGGAGCTGAAAAAAATTTTTTTTGTTAATATTTTTATTATTTTAATTCACAGATTTTCTTGAAAATAAAAGTTACACTCCAACTTCAGTTTACCGCCGGTATTAGGCATCGATTGAAGTTGTCGATTTTTAGTATATACGTATTTTTAGATAGTCGGATTTTTCATCGAAATAAAAATTTTATTTTATCCTAAAAATCAATTTACCGGGATTTGTATTGGGTTTTTCTTGCGGTCCTTTTCCATATAAACTGTATTCTGGTCCTGCATGTAGATTGAATTTTTCCGGACTATAAGTTCCAGGAGCTAAAAAAAAAGTCTTTGTAAATTTGTTTTTCTTTACAATTATTGTATGTTCTCTCCTTCTTTTTATGAAATGAGTTTCTTCAAACTTCTACTGACCAGGATTTGAATTGGGTTTTTGCTCAAGTCCTTTTCCACATAAACTGTATACTGGTCCTGCATGTGGATTGAATTTTTCCGGACTGTAAGTTCCAGGTGCTAATAAAAAATATTTCTTATAAATGTTTTATAAACTGTAACTATTATGTGTTTCGCCATTAAATAAAATTAGTTTCCTTCAATATTTATTTTTGTACTATGTATCAGGTCAAGAAGCACAAGTTCTTTATAAATACTTTATTATTTCTCATTATTTTAAAAAATACTGTTTTTCAACATCTACTTACCGGGATTTGTATTGGGTTTTTCTTCCAGTCCTTTTCCATATAAACTGAATTCTGGTCCTGCGTGTGGATTGAATTTTTCTGGACTATAAGTTCCAGGTGCTAAGAAAAAAAGTCTTTGTAAATTTGTTTTTCTTTACAATTATTGTATGTTCTCTCCTTTTTTTTATGAAATGAGTTTCTTCAAACTTCTACTGACCAGGATTTGAATTGGGTTTTTGCTCAAGTCCTTTTCCACATAAACTGTATACTGGTCCTGCATGTGGATTGAATTTTTCCGGACTGTAAGTTCCAGGTGCTAACAAATAAAAAGTCTTTGTAAATATGTTTTTCTTTACAATTATTGTATATTGTCTTTTTTTTAAAAATAAAATGAGTGTCTTCAAACATATACTGACCAGGATTTGTATTGGGTTTTTGCTCAAGTCCTTTTCCATATAAACTGTATTCTGGTCCTGCATGTGGGTTGAATTTTTCCGGACTGTAAGTTCCAGGAGCTAACAAATAAAAAGTCTTTGTAAATTTGTTTTTCATTACAATTATTGAATCCTCCCTTTTTTACATTCTCATCAGAGAGAATGTATTAGATTTGTGTAGAATTTGACCCCCCCAGTTTTCATCAAATGTCCACATTTTGGGACCCCCTGAACCCGAAAAACATGTTTTTACGAATGTGTCTGTCTGTAGATTTTTAGTTTGTGAGCACGATAACTTTCGAAAGAATTGACCAATTGGATTGTTCTTTGGTATACTCTTTTAGTGTCCTAAAATGAAGGTCAAGTTCGTTGGTCAGCCATTTTGGATAAAAAATTTTAAAAATTGGAGCATTTTGAAAATTTTTGAAACCACTTTTTTTTAAATTATAAAATTCTAATGACGGATGTTGAAATAAAACTTGAATTAGAAGCCAAACAACGCACGATATGAAAAAAAGTCTAAAGATGAAAAATGTTGCTTTTTGAACACTCTATAGGATAAGCATAATAACTTTTTGAATTTCCTTAAAAAATCGAAAATTCAAATTTTGAGCCAAATAACGCGATACAGAGAAAATGATAAGAAACATAATTATTGGCCTTAAAAAGATCTACAAGTGCCCTCAAGAATGTGCTCCTTAAGGTCGATAGAACCTTACGTAAATTAGCTTTCGTTTGCATTCCATTCCATTTTGTAGTAATTTAAAAAAAATAGGTGCAAACATTGCGACGCTCGCAAGTGGCCCGAAGGGCGCAAGCGTCGCGAAGCGTGCAATACGGAGCGCGACGTGTATATGAGAATGTGCCCGCGTAAGCGGGCAGATTTTTTTTTTAATAAAATGAGTGTCATTAAACATCTACTGACCAGGATTTGTATTGGGTTTTTGTTCAAGTCCTTTTCCATATAAACTGTATTCTGGTCCTGCATGTGGGTTGAACTTTTCCGGACTGTAGGTTCCAGGTGCTGAAATAAGGAAGCAAGATTGATTTACAAATGTTTTTAATTTTCTAAACAGTTTTAAGTTTTGAGATTTTTTTAGTTTAGGATTTTTATTCAGTTTTAGTTCAAGACCTTTGAAATGATCTTTTCAGGATCTTTTTCATATAAACTGTATTCGGGCCTTTTATGTAAATTTACTTTTTTGCGAATATAAGTTCTAGCTGCTATTAATAAACAATATTTTTACCACCCTCATAATTGTAAGTTTTTTGATGTAATTTTTTTTTGATTTGCAAAAAGAAAACAAATTATGTAGTTTCTTCCAACCTTCTTCACTTTTTTGGAATATAAGTTTCAGAAGCAAAAATTTTTTGTAAATGTTTTGCTTTTTATCATTATTTTTAAAAAATTGTGTTTTCCAACATTTACTGACCGGGATTTGCATTGGGTTTATCTTCAAGGCCTTTACCACATAAACTGAATTCTGGTCCTGCATGTGGATTGAATTTTTCAGGACTGTAAGTTCCAGGCGCTAAAATAAAGTTTTTTTTTTTAATTTGTTTAAAATATAATTTATAAATATAAATTTTAAAATAATAAATTATATAAATTAGTACCTGGCGTTTCGTTCGGTTTGTCGATTTGTGTCCTCAGTCCAAAACTATATTGTGGTGATTTATCTAGCTTCACTTTTTCTGGGGAATAAGCTCCAGGGGCTAAAAGAAGCATGAAAATATATTATAATAAAAACGATAGTTATAATTGAACTATGTAGTTATCAGAAAAATTTTCAAATTAATTGATTTTAAACACAGAAAATCAGGGTGCCGCCCTATGGTAGCAGAAAACGCAAAGCAGAAAGCAGAAAATCATTAGAGTGAAAGAGTCAGGCAGATTTTCTCTCTCTTTCACTCTAATGATTTTCTGCTTTTTGCTTTGTGTTTTCCGCCGACATGGGATTGCACCTTAATTCTCTTATTTATTTGATGAAATGATGATATAAACAAAATGGATGTATACCTGGAAGATCATCGGGTTTCTGGGTCTGTCCTTTACCACTTAAACTATATTGAGGGCCTCCGTCAAGGTTTACTTTTTCGGGACAATAAGTGCCCGGAGCTGTAATAAATGCGTGCAATTCAAAACAATTGAATTCGAGGAATTGAAAAGAATTAAAAGACTATTTAAAACATTTTCAAAAAAAAATTCTAATAATATAAAATAATTCACGCTGGATTCAAAAAAGGGAATTTAATAAAAAGAATTCAAGATGAAATTGAGTGAAATTCAAAAAATTCTATAATTCGTATTAATTAAATTCTATTAATTCTTTAATAATAATTCATATAAAAGGAGAATAATAAGAGTTCAAGAAGAAAGCGAAATAAATTAGATTTATTTATTTGGTATTTTTTAGTCTTGTTAAATTATATTTTGTTAATATAAATAAATTATAAAATAATTACCCGGATTTTCATTTGGTCTTTCAGGAGAAGCTTTTCCATACAAACTATATTCGGGCCCTTTATTAAGATTCACCTTTTCCGGACAGTAAGTACCTGGGGCTAGAATTTCAAAAACGATTCATTTTTAAATAATTCATACCTATAATTATCTTAAACAAAAAAAGTGTTTTTTTTTTTTTAATACCTGATAGTTGTATTACGAGCTGATAAAAAAAGTAATAGTAAGAAAAGGATCAACGACATTTTTTATTCATAAATAAACAAAAAATTATATTAAAAAACTTACCTGGTGTGTCGTTAGGTTTTTCGATGGGCGTTCGGAGTCCAAAAGTGTACTCAGGAGCCTTGTCGAGTCTCACTTTTTCAGGACAATAAGCTCCCGGCGCTACAAAATATAACTGTGTGAATGGAAAATTGATTTTCTTTTTTTATTTTACTCTACAAAAATGTGCTTACAATCATCTAGATTTTTACAAAATTCTAAAATTTCTATTACGTGAGATAATGTTTTTAAAACTGTTAACAGAAAAATATAAATACACAAGTAAATATAAATATTGTATGAAAACTGAAAAAGCGTTTAGTAAGAAGTACAATATTTTCAGATACTATAAATATTGAACCATGTAAAAATTGCATAGTTGACCATGAAAAGTTAAGAAAAACTTTAAGGATGTTGGATTCAATTAAGTTCTGACCTCAAAATTTGATTTTTTTTTTACTTAACAAGTATAGTCTAAAGTGATATCCTTCTTTAATGACAAAGAAAATCTTAAAACAATCTTCCGTAGAAATTAAAAAAAAATAGAAAAATGTTCAATCCCCATCAATCAGAATCAATCAGAATTTTCAATCCACATCATTACATTTTTGAGAGCAAATTTTAACTAAACTAAACCGAATCTATATAAATAAGTATAATAATGCAGAAAAATAAATACTGTCAGCCATGAAATAAAAATATTATCAGTTTACGTTGCACAACACAAATAACACTAATTCAGCTATTTTATTTTTTTACATTTTAAACTACATGCAAAACTACAACACGACAAACTACTCTCATGCATTTTTTGTGGAAAAAAAGTGCAAATTGCATCACAATTAAATTCATTGCTCACAGCCTTATCCCTTTATCGCCTGAATGGAAAATCTGCTTAGGTCATTGAAATATTTTCTTCAAATTAGATAAAAAAGAAACTTTTTTTCTAGAAAATTTTATTTGATAAGATATATTTAACCGGAGAGAAATAAAGACGGGAACATAATTACCAGGAACATCACTTGGTTTTTCCATTTCGGATTTTATGCCAAAACTGTAGTGAGGAGCATTGTCGAGTTTCACTGATTCGGCATTATAATCACCCGGTGCTATATAGGACGTCAATTAACACAGTTATAAAAAAAAATCGGAAATTTTTTCGTCTATTATTATTAAGCAAATTAAGTAGGTTTTGCGACATATATGGTATACCTTTTAAGCTTTTTAACATTCTAAAATAAAAGTTTTAATTAGTTTAAAAATTTTTAAAAATAATATTAATGTCGAAGAAAAAAAATTTGAAGCTAACAAAATGTTGAACAACTAAAATATTCAAAAAGGTATAAGTTTTGACTCATTAAGATTATGTAAGTAAAAGGAGTAAAATCTCTAAAATCTCTAGTATAAGGAGTGTAAATTCTTAATTAAGCTCCATACTTATGTACAATACAATAGATATTAATCCCAAAGTGTAAAAGTCGATTCTCTTCAATAAAAGTAGGTAGACTCCGTAAAGTATTTTTCAAATTTTAAATTCGAGCTATATAAATGTTATCAAAATTTGTGTTTGATATTTTAACATTAGTAACAAAAGAAATTGATAAGATTAATAATATAATTATTAGATATTTTAAATTATGATGACAATGATAGACAATAAATATTAAATTTAAATAGAAGAAAAATAATATATTCTCTGATGAGAATGTACAAATTACCTGGGGTGTCACTGGCTTTTTCTACGTGAGTCTTAATTCCAAAAGAATACTTCGGGGAGTTGTCTAGAATAATTTTTTCTGCTTTTTGGGGATCGTAGTCTCCTGGAGCTGGCGTTACGTCCATTTTTCCGGATTTAGTACGTCCATGTAGAGAAAGTGCTGGTGCAGCATCTTTTCCTGAAAAATATATTTTTTATTAGATATATTTATTTATAAAATATATTTCTTGATTATTACATTCTCATCAGAGAGAATGTATTAGATTTGTGTAGAATTTGACCCCCCCAGTTTTCATCAAATGTCCACGTTTTAGGACCCCCTGAACCCGAAAAACATGTTTTTACGAATATGTCTCTGTGTCTGTCTGTGTCTGTCTGTAGATTTTTAGTTTGTGAGCACGATAACTTTCGACAGAATTGACCGATTGGATTGTTCTTTGGTATACTCTTTTAGTGTCCTAAAATGAAGGTCAAGTTCTTTGGTCAGCCATTTTGGATAAAAATTTTTAAAATTGGAGCATTTTGAAAATTTTTGAAACCACTTTTTTTTTAAATTATAAAATTCTAATGACGTATGTTCGTAGTACTCAAAGAGACGAACAATTTTTCTTAATGACTTTTTTGGATAAAAAAAAATTGAAAGACTTATAATATTTTGAAAATCCAAAAAAAATGAAATAAAACTTGAATTAGAAGCCAAACAACGCACGATATGAAAAAAAGTCTAAAGATGAAAAATGTTGCTTTTTGAACACTCTATAGGATGGACATAATAACTTTTTGAATTTCCTTAAAAAATCGAAAATTCAAATTTTGAGCCAAATAACGCGATACAGAGAAAATGATAAGAAACATAATTATTGGCCTTAAAAAGATCTACAAGTGCCCCTTGAACCATTTTTCAACAGGATGAGTAGTTTTCGTTTTATTCATGAAAAATATTGTTAAACAAAGCCGAGCGCGAAGCGCGAGTGCCCTGATGAGAATGTGTTCCTTAAGGTCGATAGAACCTTAAGTAAATTAGTTTTCGTTCGCATTCCATTTCATTTTGTAGTAATTTAAATTTAAAAAATCTGCCCGCTTAAGCGGGCACATTCTCATGAACACGTCGCGCTTTGCGACATTTGATGAAAACTGGGGGGGGTCAAATGTTACACAAATCCAATACATTCTCTCTGATGATAATGTAAAAATAGATGCCAGCGTGCGAGGCGCGCAAACATCCCGAAGAGCGCAAGCGTCGCGAAGCGCGACGTGTGTATGAGAATGTGCCCGCGTAAGCGGACAGATTTTTTTTATTAGATTTATTTTACTTATTATTTTAATTAAATTTTATTATATTTTTTCATTTTTTTATGAGCCCATTCTAAATAGCAACAAATGTGACTTGTGTATTTTTTAACGATTAAAAAATATTGACTTGTATTTTTAAACGATTATGTAAAAATATTAATTTTTATTTTATTTTGTTAATTTTATCTCTCTTTTCGAGAATTCAAACAATTTTCAGCATTCGAAATTTTGTATAGCTATAGAAATTTCAGATTGCTCGAAATTTCGGATAGTTCTAAAATGTTGAAAAACTTGCAATTTTTGGAAAACTTAGATTTTTCGAGAGCTCGAACAATAAATAAATAAATAAATAATTTCCTAAAAGAAAAAATCAATTTTTACATGTATAAGTTTATCGTGTTCTGACGTTATTTATAGTTAATTCTCGTTATTTCGAAGATCACGATGGAATTTCTGATGTATAGCTGTTTCACCTCTCATTCCTCTGCACTCAAATGTTTGATCGATACTCCGAACTTTCGTGATTGGTGAATTTGCAATTCACTTTTACTGAAATTCTAAAGTTTTTCAAGACACGCGATTTATAAAATATTTGTACTTTATGAAAATTAACGTTCGCCTAATATTGAAATAGAAAATTACCAAAAGAAAATAATAATACTGCAATTTAAAGTTCCCAAAATTGATATTTATTGAAATTTTTAATTTCAGAAACTTAAAATTCCCGAAAGTAAATATTGCCGAATATAAATATCTGGACATTCAAAATTCCTGAAATTTTTCTTTAAAATTTATTTTCAAAACTCTGGTTTGAAACTTCTTTTAAAACTTTTTATTTAAAATTTTTCAGGGAAATTTTGAAAAAAAAGTTTTGAAAATCAATTTTAAACAAAATTATTCGAAATTTTTAACGTGTAGAAATTTCAGAAATATTAACATGGGAAATATTATAGTTTCAGTAATTTAACATTTCGATAAGTTTCAATTTTGGAAATTTTAAAAAACGGTATTATTTTTTTGGGGGGGGGGGGGATTTTTTATTTCAGAAATTTTTATTTGTTGGGAATATTTAAATGAATGAATGTTTTTTCCTACCTTTTGCATTAAGACCAGAAACGTTATATTGGCCAGGACCTGGACCAGGGCTGTCGTTTTTGTTGTTATGCCTAAAAAATTGTTTTTAAAAAACATTACTTTTTGTGAAACATTTTTAATTTATAATACATAGTGCTTTTTATATTAATAATAAATTTAATTTACCTGCTTCCGAATGAGAATGCCGGTGCCCTACCACGTTTAGAGTCGGGCACTGTTTTGCCTGTGTAAAGATATAAAAAAATGTAAAGTACAATATTTTTATTTCATTTAAATAATAATAATTAATTTTAAATAAACATTGTATAACATAAATATTATACAATGATAAAAAAGTTAAGAAGATAAAAAATAAAATAATTAAATAAAATATAATACAAAAAAATTTAATTAAATTAAAATTAAAATATCATGATAAAAAAGGCGCATTAAAACATCGTGTTTAGTTTCAAAATACCAAATGAATCATTTTGAAAATATATTTATGTACACCTAGTATTCATTTTGTTCTAGGAAAGCTGCTATTACTATGTAGTTGAGAATGTCATAAATTCCAAAAAGTTGAAATTAAATAGTACCTAAGAGTGGTGGAAGAGTGACACAAGCAGGCCCTGGACTGCCAAATTCGGCAGCGATTGGCCCTCTCCTTTTCGTGGGCGTCCATGGCCTTTGTGTAAAACCACCCATATCGAGACCGAATCCAAGAACGTTCAGTCGTTTATTTGATTTTTTTATTCTCTGAAATAAGAAGAAAAAAATATTGTTGTTCAGCCGATTAAACAAAGAATTAGAGATCGACCCAAAAACCTCATTCAGTCGGTTTATATATAATAATATATTATTATTTTTCGACTTACGTATTATATTATAATATAATACGTAGGTTGAACAGTTTTGTCATTGGGAATATTTTAAGTATACCTAAACCAACTGAAAAAACTTTTTCAAATGAACTGCGAATAACAATAATAATAATAATAATAATAATAAT